>PITA01002812.1:94802-152260 GCA_004023965.1 Spilogale gracilis | reverse complement strand
AGATTTTATTTATTTGACAGAGAGAAACACAGCCAGAGAGGGAACACAAGCAAGGGGAGTGAGAGAGGGAGAAGCAGGCTTCTTGCCGAGCAGGGAGCCCGATGTGGGGCTCGATCCCGGGTCTCCGGGGTCATGACCTGAGCCGAAGGCAGTCGCTCAACCAACTGAGCCACCCAGGCGCCCCAGTAGATAACATTCTAAACAAGTCCTATGATTCCCATCCTGACATTGGCAGCCTCCAATGTTGGTACCCAGATGTGGTCAGTAGCACACCAAGATCCCAAGTACATCAGAAAAAAATGGCCAAGTGGCCAGTGTTCAAAATTTCTTCTCTTATTCTGTACCCAGACCTTGAAGAAGCCACTAATCTCATATGATTGATGTAGTTCCAACATTCAATAACCTCCTCAGTCCTTTTTTCCTCTTCTGAAATGCAAATTCTATCCAATTGGGCCAGTCTCAGTTAAGTACTGATTATCTTAAAGTAATCTGCAATGAGTTGTGACTGACGCTATAAGTTAATTTTTCAGGACATATGTTCATCCCCAAATGGGAGCCTGATAATCCAAATACGTCTTGAGTTAGTTGCTGTTTCTCTCTTCTGAATAACACCTTCACCTCCATGCTTAATTATGCTTTCAGAACACATGGGATCAGCATAGATTAAAGCAGGCAGTCATAGACAATCTTGCCCTTTTCATTTCCGTTCCTCATCTGGAAAATGAGGGAATTCAGTTAACTCATCTAGAAAGTTGTCTCAGCTCTAAAATTCTGTCATTGGTGTTCTGTCATCTAGCCCTTGCAAATTACTCAAAATAACCTCAGTCACCACTGGAGAATTAGTAAAGACAAGCAAGGCAAATATTGAACTTGATCAAGCCTCAAATTTGAGGAGGGGATAGTATAGTCAGTCTTTGACTATCCACATCACTAAGGCATGGCACAAATATCTAAACAGTGAATAACACAAAAATCTGTTATCAATGAGAAAAAAAAAGAAAAAGAAAAAGAAAAAAGAAAAAAAGAAAAAGGAAGAATCTAAGATACCATCTGGGCCAAATGCTTTCCATAAGCATAAATCTCCTGGAAAGATGCACTACAGGAAGCATTCTGACTAATCAAATATTCCAATTAATTGTTAAGTTTGAGGGACTAGGCAATGCAGGGCTAAAGACTTAGAGTACAATAAAAATATTCCAAATGTTAAAACTAGAATGAATATGTGATGTCACAGTGGAAATAAGGCTGGATCAAGAATCCTGTTCTTTGCTCTTAACTGGTTCTTTGACATTAGGGAAATCTCTCAAGCTCTCTGACCTCAGGATTTGCACAGCTATAGTATGTGGAGATAGAATGAATTGTATATTGAAATATTTTTGAAAGCTCAATGTTAATTCAGAACATACATAATGCTAATTCTTCATGGTGATAATATGCTTCAGCATGTTAGAGAATATTGGAGAAAATTACACAAACTTTGTATTCTCATAATATCACTCATAAATACCTTCAATATAACCACCATGAGTCATAATATTGGATGAGGCTCAACAAAAGTTTATGGAAAAGATCAAATTCAATTACGAATTAGAGAAGCATAAATGAATCTCTAAATAGGATCTGTGCAAATACACAGTTTGCATTCTGTTTATCTAAATTCTATAAGAATAATTTTGTCCAGTTTCCTAAAAATAAACAGTTAGGGATTTAAAGGTAAAACCAAGCCATTTCCAGCCAAAAGGTCATTCTAAAACAAGAACAGTGGCAAGAAAATTAGCCACTCACTGATAGCATTGATTTTAAGATACAGCAGTTGCCCAAAATCTCTTAAGTTTTTCCATCCAGGAAGGAGTCACATGAGACTGACTCCCACATTTAATTTTAATGAAGATCCTAAATTGGATGAAACTATTAATTAATCTAACTAATTTGTGATACTCAAGGCATTGACTCTAATGGCAGGATGGGAGTACAAGAGGTCAGCTCCACCGTGATGATCAGAGTTAACACCTTTGAGAATTTACAAAGTACCAGGCCCAGCTGTAAGCACTATCCCCTTGTTAGTTCATGTATGTCTCAATTGTTACAGCAAACTTATGAGATCAGCTCCATTATTTTCCCCATTTCTCAGCTGAGAAATCTGAGGTACAGACTGATTAAGTTATCTTGGCAAAGTGTACAGCTATAAAGAGGTAAGGCCTGCTTTGGACCCTCAAAGTCAAACCCTGGTGCAAATAGGTTTTGTCAACATAGCATGGATACAGTACATGGCCATTAACTATTGAACAATTTACAAGCATTTGCTGACCTGTTAAAAATATGCAATTCATTTTGGGACCCTATATCTGTATACACAACAGCAACAAGAAATTGAGATGAGAATTTAAGTGATTCCAGAAAGAAAAACTTACAGTAGAATGTTTGGGTATGAAATATCCAATTTTACCTTCTATGTTGATCAAACCATAGAGAAAATTTATTAACTCAGACTACCCTGGGTACTATTACTTGAATTACAATATGTGATTAGTTCAGGAATTCATGACAATTTTTTTTTCTGTAAAGGGCCAGGGAGTAAGTATATTAGGCATTCTGAGCTATTAGAGCTCTATTGCAACTACTCAATTCTACCATTGTAAGTAGTAAGTAGAGAGCCATACACAATATGTAAATGAATGGGTATGGCTGCATTCTAGTTAAACTTTATTTACAAAGAAAAGTAATAGGCCAGATTTAACTCATGGGCAGTTGTTGGTGACCCCTGGATTCCAGCACAGGTAAACTGATTTTGAATAGCTATTTGATATATGTTTAAGCAGGGAGCCTGCTTGAATGAATAGATTAAAAATGAATGTGTTATGGTCTTTGTTCTCTTATGCTAATTATATCCATCCAGATAACTTGGCTATTATTTTTAACTAAACTTTCCTCTTCAAAAACTCCAAAACTAAGCCACAAAATCTTACCAAATTCTGACTCTGTGAGGCCCCAAATAGACAACTTATCTCCTTTCCCTTTACTCTTCTCCCTCTTGCTCTCTCCTGAAGACATCATGTATTAGTTAACTATCACTATATAACCAACCACCCCCCCACATGCACACCACCACCACCACCAAATTTAGTGGCTTAAACAAATTTTGATCTTTACTTTCTACGGATCAGGAATCTAGGCAAAACTGGACCTCTATCTCTCAGGGTCTCTCAGGAGGCTGAAATCAAGTGTCAGCTAGGACTGCAGTCTCACATAAGGCCCAACTAGAGAAGAATCCACTTCCAAGACAACGCATGTGGTTCTTGGCAGGATTCAGTTCCTTCTGGGCTGTTGGACAGAGGCCTCAGCTCTACACTGACTGCTGGCTGAGTACCACCCTAGTTCCTTGCCAGGGAGCCCTCTCCACAAAGGCTAGCACATGAAAAGAGCCAGAGAGAGCATGCCAGCAAGAAAGAAAGTATAAGCAAGATGGAAGTCCATCTTTTATAACCTGATAATGAAAGTAATATCTCATCACTTTCGCCACAGTTTATTTGTTAGAAGCAAGATGCTAGGTCCAGCTCACAGTCAAGCGGGGGGGGGGGTATAATACTAGGAGGCAAGCATCATTGAGGGCTGCTATTAAAACTAAGTCTTCATTGGTCTTTTAGTATAATGTTAACATTTTTAATTGGTGTCCTGTTTACGGGACTAATTTGTACCTTCATAACTTCTACATCCTTATAGGCTCAAAATAGAGCTGTGACTCAATCTCCCTAACAAACATCATCCCTAGCATGGAACAGATTATGTTTCTGCAAATAAGGTGCGCTCATTATTTCCCTGACCCTAAGAGGGTTAGTATATGCTGAATAACTCTTGCATATTATTGATAGAAAGTATTAGTTTTTGTTATAGTTACAAAATTCTCATTTGATCAGTTCAAATCTACTTGTTTAGAACAAAAAGGGAAGTGATGGGTGTTAGATTATATGGATAACAGATCCCAAATTGATTTGATACTTCTTCAGATTGGTTTTTGAACCATGTGGGCACTCCATTCCAATCGATAGTGTGCAAACCAACCAGATATAGGGCTTTTGTTGATAAGAAAGGAATTTTCATGACCAAGTATGGTTGGTTGGTTTGCCATCCTGGTTCTAAATGGTGACTGATGTGGCAGGTACCATATTTGTATCAGGCTTCCCGATCTAATTGTAGGTTTGGGTCATTTGTTTCAGAAACAGTGGACCCTATAACAAGTACTTGGATGCAGATAATTCATTAGGGAGGTGGTCTCGGGAAGGATGAATGAGAGAGTGGGGAATATAAACAAGGAAAGGAAAAAGCCAAAAACGTGTATTACTGAGTTGGTTATCATGGAGGGCAACTAAGGTTCCATCTTGCTGGGGATCCTCTGAAAATCCACATAGAAGTTTCACTGAACTTGTTCCACTAATAATAGGAAATCTGAGGTCTTTATCTGCCAGCTCAACTCCCATTCCTCCATGGTTGAGGGCTGCGCCAGGAGTGTTCTAGGCTTCCTTGTATACAAGTAGAAACAAGTTCTTAAAGCACCAGAAAAATCTCTAAGGAAGAAAAGAAGAGAGGTTCAGGGGCTTGAGGTAAGTTGCTGACCATTTATAGGAGAATTTTCCATGGAATTTGCTGGTGAATTCAGTGCATCTGCCACTCCCAGTCTTAACACACGTAAATATTTTCCATCCTGCTATTGACTTGGTTTTTCTCTTATCACTTTCTCTTGCCCTTGAGTCACAGAATCATAGAATAGCAGAAACCTTAAAGATGATCATCCAAGCCTTTTCTCTAAGAAGGAACCTGAGGCCCAGAAAGGTGAAGAGATGTGATCCAGTTTGCAAAGCCAGCCAGTGGCAAAGCCAAAACCCACATCCCTGACATCTTCTCATTGCTCTATCATAGCCCTGCTACCTCCTCTTAATTTCTATAATCGTACAGGATTGATTGTGACCAAGGGACTGAGATTGATCGTAACTCTCTAAAGCAGATAGATACAACTGATTTTTAGAAACTGGTGTGCTCAATGAGTCTTACCAAAATCTTTCCACATTTACAATTTATTGTTTTCACTCATCTGTACATTTCACTATTGAAATATAATAATAATGTGGGGCGCCTGGGTGGCTCAGTTGGTTAAGCCACTGCCTTTGGCTCAGGTCATGACCCTGGAGTCCCGGGATCGAGTCCCACATTGGGCTGCCTGCTCCGCGGGAAGCCTGCTTCTCCCTCTCTCACTCCCCCTGCTTGTGTTCCCTCTCTCACTGTGTTTCTCTCTGTCAAATAAATAAAATCTTTTTTTTTTTAAAAAGAAATATAATAATAATGCTTCCTTATGGTGGGACCTTTTTTTTATTCCTTCAAAGAGCTCACCCATCTATTTTTATCATTTTATTCAAGGGACTGTAGGTTTTCTTTTTAATTACTAACAGACTCCTGCTGGCTAGTATCTATTGCAAATAACTACTTATTAGTCGGTGATTTGTGCTTCTGGGTTTTGTGGTAAGGAGAGAGGCATAGAGCTGATTGCATCAAAATGCTGTGAGGCTACAGGAACTAGATACAGTAGAGTCCAGCTCTTTGGTAATTTACAGTAATAAAAATTGAAATCACCAGCCCAGCCAATGGCTTTTGTATCAATTAATTCTCAACCCTGGATGGACATGTAGCTCCTTTTCTTGTTTTCTCCTCCCCACATGTAACCTGGAACTTGATGAGGGCCTGGAATTTTTCCATTTCAGATTTACTTTGAAGAGTTTGAAACAGTACACAGCTGATAAGCTTCAGGAGCCTTAGACTAGCATGCATCAGGCAGGAGTGCTCAGAGTCTCAAGCCAAGAAGGGAAGGTTTCTGTCAAGGTTCTATCATGGAGATATCCTCACTGGCCAGCTGCTTCCACTATGAGTTCACATGCAAGTACAAGGACAGAAGCCAGGAGTTGGGTGGTAAATGTCTCAGCTAGTGTGGACTCTGCCATTCAGTTATCATCTCACACTATGTCCTCAGCTGTGAAAGAGTCTTTGAATAATCTGTGTCCCTCTACCAAAAGAACACCTGTCTTTATCCCCAGGATGTAATATCCCAGTGCTCAGAGGATTTGGGTACACTGTGGGGATAGTCAGCACCAGGAGAAATCTCTTGTACCCTGAAGTCATGAAAGGATTCTATGTGTTCTTGAGGAAATGGCTTCTCTATAATTGTGGGTTGAACTGGGTTTCTCAGACTGCCACCATTTTATAGTCCAGAATCAGTCATTCCTGACCGCTCTTACCTACTGACTGTCTCAGAAGTGGGCGTGAATCAGGAGTCCGCTGATTGCTGTGGGATGATGAAAAGCCTGCATGTACTGGGCACTGGCCTGCCCACTGGTTCCAATGTTCTGAGTTTCAGAAATTGTCAGGGCGAGAGGTTTGATGGGGGCTGTCTTCCTGATCTGGCCTTCTCATCCTACTCTAGGGAGCACTGCCAACAAGCTCAGTCTCGGAGGTAGGGAAGCCTCACCTTTTCCACACTCCCATTCTCATCAAGCCTCCTCCCTAGGGATCACAAAAGGGAAAGCCAGAGAAAACCGTTATCATGATAAACCCTGGCCATCACTCCAAGGCCTTTCACTCAGCCTTAGTCCAAAGAACAGGACTTCCTTGTTCACAAGTATGAAATTTGAACCTGGGTGGGGTGGGTAAGTGAACCAATAAAGAAGTGGAAACAAAACTGACTGCTGACCAGGAAAGCAAATCGAGAACAGGGTGGTTATGTCTTATCTTTAAACATTTATGTTTATAGTGTCTCCGTGGCTGTAGGCGTGACTGTGCTGCCATTTCTCTAGGTGCCTTCCCCCCTCTTTCATACCAGATGTTGCCATCTGGTGAAATCACAGTCTGTGAGTAACTCTCCTCCTCATTCCCCAGAGAGGGAGGTTCCCACAGGAGTCAGTGAGCCAAAAAAAGCACAGAGTGTGGAGTCACGCCTGGCAGATGGGAAGAACAGCTCAACCACTCTTTGGCCATGAGATTGTGGTAGGTGGTCAGTCAACTCAAGTGTCCTTATCTTTATAACAGAGATAACTCCTAGAGCTGTGTTGTTACGGGCTTTTTGTTGATGGTGGTGGTGGTTTGTTGTCATGTTTTGGTAATAGCACATATCAGCTCTTGTGGCATATTCCTCTGTCACTAGTATGCGTTGTGCTCACTACAATTAGGTTCCATTTTATGTGAACTTAGCTTATGTGGATTTGAAATAGGGCAATGTAAAAATACAAAAAAGCTCTTAATGCATGCACAGAACATGGAATATAAAAAACTCTACTTTACATTTATCCCTCCAGGGAAAATTGCCTTGAGTTATGCAAGTTTCGAATTTCACAATGGCTTCAGGAGCTCATCCCTGGCAAACCAGTGTGACTGAGGGCCTGCAATCTGCCAAATGAGTGTTAAGATTTACATAGGGTCTTATTCAATCCTTCAGTGATCCCATAACTCTGGGATCGTTGGGCCCCTACTTCAGTATGAGGAAATGGAGGCTGTCTCAGGTTAAGTGACTTTCCCAAGTTCACTGGCCATTCAACTAGAATTGAAATCCAAGCTGGCCTGGCTCTAAAGCTGTTCCTTTCCTTTCTTCCCATCTTCATATTCTTCCCAATTGTGCTCATGCGTTCTCTCTCTCTCTCTCTCTCTCTCTCTCTCTCTCTCTCATGCGTTCTCTCTCTCTCTCTCTCTCTCTCTCACACACACACACACACACACACACACACACTGACCACACAAATATTTATGAAGTGGAAGATCATCTCATCATCCAATCCCCCCACCCAAAGCTGCTGGTTGTCTTTCTAACACTGAGAAAATCAATTGGCTCTTTTCTCCATTGGAGTTCTTTTTTTCACTAGTGGGCAATTTGCTCCTGACTCCCACACCCTCCTCATTTCTGCCCTTGTTCGAGAATGTACTGCCCTTGTTTTGGCACTGAGGGTCCAGCTACACGAAGTAGACTGCGGGGGGAAAGGAGTATGCCGGATCATGAGCTGAGAATGTGATGAGACATGTGCAAATGCAAACACAGGTAAGAAGATGCCCCCTGGTCCTGCTTCTTCCCCTTCCTCCCGAGGCCACTCCCTCCTCACTTTGGCATCCTCCCCAGATGCCTACATTTGCAGAAGGCTGAGAGACTTGAGGGTGCCTTGCCACAGGGTGTCTCTCTGGTGCCTCTAACAGTGGATACCACTTAATAGTCCTTGTATACTCTGGGGCTGGCAGTTTTACCCTTCTCTTAACTTCTCCACCTATAAAAACTCATGTGGTAGCAGGCTTTGGCAAGCTATTTTGAACAATGTGCAGACCACCATAATGGAGAAAAACTTATCTTTGGGAATAATCGGCTATCTAGGTCTGCGTGCCACCCAACAAATGAATCGGTCCCTGAAGGTTGTTCAGGTTTATCCTTATGAAAGTTTTGTGGTTTAAGGAGTACCATTTTTTCTAGTTGCCTCCTGCAGATACCAGGCTTGGAGGCACTGCCACCCAATGGCTGCTTCTACAAACAGCACCTTCACAAGAGTGTTTATTCAATATTCTACCCAGAATCTAGCAAGAGCTTAAGATGTAGAGAGAAAATGGGCAGAGGTAGTGACACTGGGATGGACCAGGTACTTGGTGCTGCCACCATCCCTCTCTGCCAAGGAAATCTTATTTTCCTGGCATTAAACAGCAGATGTGAGCTCTTTAATTAGGCAATAAAAATGACAACTTGGCAATGAAATTATAAAGATAAAATTGTACAGTGCTATGAATCTTTGGCAGTAGGATTAATTCAACTGTCTATATTTTTTTCTGAATATATTTTTATAGTGACTGAATGTAGGTAAGAGTCAAAACAGAAAATCAAAGCCAGAAATCTCATTTCCCCTATGGTCGATTACCAGCTGCATAAGATTTAACATGCATTTAATAAAATTATTTTCCCCCATAAAATAGGGATGAAGAGAGTGGTAGTATACTTCATGGCAGCAAATGAAAGACAAGTTCACTGGAGTTAAAAAAGACTTCTGTCCCACTTGATGAAAGTGCAATCAGGTTACTGTGACAAACAGGTATCCTTCATTTTAACAATTGCATTAACAAGGGTTAATTAAAAATTTGCCTCCTAAATTAGGTAAGAAAGCAATTGTACTGTACAAAGCAGAAAAGCTTCTATTCTGGTTTAGCAATGGTTTGTCTGTATAGTTTAAGAATAAACATTGACTCAGGCAGGTGGGTGTGAGAGACCATTCCACTTAAAGAAAAAAAATATCTTAGTATTTTGAGATTGCCCTATGAATCCATTTTGTCTCTTTTCTATTAATAAATACTACTTGGAGGGCACGTGGGTAGCTCACTGGATTAAGGGTCTGACTCTTGATCTCAGCTCAGGTCTTGATCTCAGGGTGAGTTCAAGCCTCGTGTTGGGTTGCACACTGGGCATGGAGCCTACTTAAGAAAATACTACTTGGTTTATCATAATCATTTGTGATTTTTCTCTACTGTATAGAACTTTTGTCCATATGTGTTCATAACCAACCCTCCCTGCTCATCTGCTGGAGGAAGTTCTCAGCTCTCTGTGGTCAGCCCAGAAACTGAGAATGTGGATATATTTTTTTGACAAATTGTCCCAGGAGAGTGACCTACCCATGAAGGATGGAGAGGGCATCCAGATTCACTCTTCTGTGTGGAGAATAAACCCTGGGTAGAAAATGGCCTAACCCCTAAAAAACAGCTTAACGACATGGAATATGGTGTAGTTTTTGAATATAAACAAAACAAATTATGGAACTAAAGTAAGTAAATTCATGGCTTGATTTTCTCTTTTGAAATGGATATGAGTAGATCATTAATAAAAAATTTAACTCAAGAAAACTTATCCAAGTTTTCAAAAAATGCCAAGACAGTCTTGAAAAGAACAGTGATGCAAAATATCTCTAAGAAATGTCAACATGATGCCCAAACAACTGAGCAATGAGCTAAACTCCACCATCTAACTGATGTGTTCAAATACCAGGTCAATGTTCATTTAGTGCCACAAAAATCTAACCCATTTGACTGGCTCTACTTTTTCACAAAATAGGTTTGAAAACTACATGCATTGTAAAGTTATGAAAATAATAAGTATGCTTCTTCCCCGTAATGCAAATAAATACAGAGTAATGTGGATATCATCTCCTATAAAAACCGAAGCTAATTTTTTTCTCTTAGTTTTTGTTGTTGGTCTCATGTTTGTTTTGGTAGCTGGATCCTTCATATAAAGCATTGATTATGAAAGGAACTGAAGTTATATATGGCTTTGCTAACTTGTCAATCAACAGAAACTGTGGGACACTTATGATATGCTCAAAGACTTGTCCTTAGTGGCATAAATACAGAAGACTTAACTGGATCTTTATCCTCTGGTATCATGTACTTTAGTTGGGTGGATAAAACATGCCAACATTAAGCAAAACATAAACTGTACTATCCTAACTGTAAGTGTAATGGAAATCCTAACAATGGGCAAGACTACTGTGGACTAGAATGGGTAGAGAAAGCATCATTCTGGAGATGGAGTTTGAGCTACTCCTTGAGGAATTATCTGGAAATAAACAGGTAGAGGAAAGGCAAGAAGAGTTTCTATGCTGGCAGAAATATATAGCCAGGTTTTCTCAACCTTAACACTATTAACATTTGGGGCTGGTGAATTCTAGGCCATGGGGATGGTGTTATGCATTGTTGGGCATTTAAAGCAGTAGCCTCTAACCACTAGAAGCCAGTGACAAAACCCCACTCGCCAGCTGGGACAACCAAAAACATCTTCAGGCATTGCCAAATGTCTTCTCAGAACAGCATCGTCCCCAGTGGAAAACCACTGGGCTAGATATAGATGCCTGGGCTTGGGGAGTTTTTGCTTTCTCCACCTCAGAGTTTATCAACCTTAGAATTATTGACATTTTGGGTTGGATAATTCTTCATTGTGGGGGTGGTTCTGTTCATTATAAGATAGTCAGCAGCATTCCTGATCTCAAACTCCCAGATACCAGTAGCACCGCCTGGTTTTGTGACAACCCCAAATACCTCCAGATATTGCCACATGCCCCCTGAGATGCCAAATCACACCCATTTATGAACCACTGGGGTTCTCAGTAGGAATGGATTTGCCCCCCTCAGGATAAGCAGAATTGCTTAAACAAAGTATAAGGCTCATATTTGGAAAGAGTGGAATAAGATTGATTAACTAGGATGGATGCATACTGTGAGAGATCTTGGATACTAGAGCCTGTAATAAGGCAGTCTTGGCAGTTCTTAAGCAGATGTGTTGCAAAATGTAATTGGCATTTTAAATTTAATCTCACAGAAGCAAAAGGATAAAGTGCCACCGAGAAGAACTGAATATAGGGAGTGGGGGGCTCAGTCACGATTATAATAACCAGGTTTAAGTACTGATGGCCAGGGTTGTAGTGACATCTTTAAAATGGAGAGAAAAAGAGTAAATCCAAGGGTGCTCTGCAGAAAGAAATGTTGACTTTTTATAACAGATTGAGTAATAGAGATAAAGGTGAGTAAAGAACCAATGGTGAAACTACATTTGCTAGTGGAAAATAAGATTAAAATCAAATAAAATGGAAGGAGGGGTATTTAATGAGTTTGATTTTGTAAATACTAACTGCAGGCATTTTAGAATTAGCATAGGAATGAGAGGTGAGAGGTCAGCACTGAATGATGGATTTGGAGTGTTAGAAACACAAAATCCTGAAATCTCTGAGGCCTAATACAATGAAAGTTTATTTCTCACTCAAATTTACTCCATTGTAGAATGGGTGGCCCTGGGTCTTCTAGGGATCTAGGCTTCTTCCATCTTTGGGCACTGCCATCTGAAAAGGGGCATCCAAGGTGGTTGCAGAAACATTAAATCATAAGGACCTCATGGGAGATTTTAGACGCCCTGAAGTGGCATATAGCACTTCTGCCCACATTGCATGGGAGAGTCAACTGAACTGGCAAATCTATCTCACTGGTGTCCCAGAAAAAGGAAGTGGGATTCATGAGAACTTGGCCAATCTCTGCTATAGGACAGACAGACAGAAAGACAGATACACACACACACACACACGAAGAAAACTACAGGAGTGAATGAATTCATTGAGGATATGAAGATAGAGGGAAAATCAAAGAAGTAGTGTTCAAGGAACACAAATTACAAATAGAAGAAGATGCAGCAAAAGATTCAGAGATGTTGTTAGAAAGCTTGGAAGAGAACAGGTCTTATGTAGAGTTGAAAGTGGCAAGAGGAAGGAAGGCAAATTTTGATAAGGAGGGAAAATGTCAGCTTTTGCTAAGACTCTGGCTTTTGAAGACCAAAAAAAAGAAAAATCACAATAATTAGAAAAGGACTTACACATCAATACCCCACCTCAAAACCATCATTAGGTTATCTTTATGAGAAGTCTAAAACCCAAATCCATCAGCCTGGCCTTCCATGTACTGGCCTAGCCTATCTGTTCATACCCCACCACGCAGTTCCCAGGTACCTGCCATATCCTGGTTATAAGACTGTTCATGATCCCTAAGCCCCCTGCCTCTCTCATCTTCGTGGCTTTTATAGCTGTTTCTACCCACCAAAGTCCTGGCTTTCCACAAACCCTTAGTCAAATTCCACATTACTAAAGAATGAAGCATTTTATGATCTTCCCTGTCAACATCAACCTCCCCATATTCCAACAACTTTTTGTCCTTCTTTTACCTTGTCACAGGGGACCATGTACTTTGTATCAGTTATATGTTCACGGGATGGTCTCCCTCAGTAGACCATGAATCTCTCATGTACCAAGCAGTGCTACTGTGATGTATAACCTTAGGACAAACCAGACACTGCCACAGTCTAGGTCAGGGGATAGCAAATGTTTTCTGTAAAGGACCATGTAGTAAGTATTTGAGGTTTTGCAGGCCTTATGGGCTCTGTCACAACTACTCAACTGTGCCATTTTAGTGTGAAAGCAGCCATAGGCAATATGTAAATGAATGAGTATGGCTGTGTTCCAATAAATCTTTATTTATAAAACATGTGATGGGCCAGATTTGATCCACAGGCCATAATTTGCTGCTCCACGATGCATGGGAATGACACTTTCTGGAGCACAGAGTGAATGGGGTCCTCTGAAATACAATCTGGGAAGTATCAATGTGCATCTCAATTATCCTTGTATCTTTTGCCCCACCTCCCACCAGCACCCAGTACGGTGCCTTCCACATAGTAGGCCCTCAATGTTTATTTTCCTGCATTAAATATGCCTGGAAACATACCAACTCAGTGATTCATTATAGCATTTTGAGAGCTTAATTACCTTTGAAAACTATTTTTTTGCAAGACTGTAGTAAAGTAGTTCAGGAAGCAACCATGTAAGCCCAAGAATCCTAAAAAGAATGTGACAGGGGAAGATGTGAGCTAACAACATCGAGGGATTAGCAGCCAAAGAGAGAGAATCTGACTTCAGAGCTGGGTAAAAGTAACAAAAAGGAATTTCAATCCTCAGAGACCAGCAGCGAGGGGCATCACATCGTATGTAATAGATATCTCACAACACCCTCTAAATCCGTGTGAATAATGCATTTAATGCCAGCACTTCAATGCTGGAAAGATGTTCATGATTTGGAGGCAACTCAGAGACCAACCAAAATGATTAAGAGACTGAAAGGACTCATTTATGAGCAGCCATAAAAGAAGCCAAATACGTGCTTGGCCTGCTGATGGCCAGAATGAGATGGGGAAAAGGTTTACAAATTACTAAATGTTGTAAACAGCAGGAAGGGGAGGAATGACGGTCAGCTCTATTGGACTTAGCTCGTGGTATGGACATATCTCAGGCACTGACAAATTCCTCTCATTATTGGGTCTTAAAACATTTATGGGCCCTCTGAATAATATATAACTGGGAATGCTGTGATTGGTAATGTTCTATTATTACAGGAGAACAGGACTGCTCCAGAAGAGCAAATATAAGACAAATGACTGTTTATTAAGGGAAGAAACGTTCCAAGCATGCTAAGTGTGCTGAGAGAATTAAAATGCACTAACAATCCACTTCTAGAAATATCAAATACATGCAACTGTGGGTAATGTTACATAGTGTAGAATTGTTGACATTTAATACAAAGATAAAAAGATGGCCTGATATTTCTGTCATTCAATCATTGATTTATCCATCCATTCCCACATATCTAATGCTTACTCACTATTTGCTAGGTCCTGTGCTGGTGATACAGAGATTAATAATACACAGAGTCTATCCAAGAAAGAAAAACTGCTATGGTCTAGTGTTGGGGTCAGGAAAGTTCATGGAGTAAGAAGGGACAGGTTCAACAGAGAAAAGTGGCTCTTAACCCAGATGAGAGAAAGCAGGAAGGTTGTGGATGCTCCCCAGATGAGCCAGCACCTGAGTCAAGTCCTAAAGGATTCGGAGTCTATGAGTCAGAAAGAAGGAGACTAAGCATGGAAGGTAGGAAGGGTGATCTATTCAAAGTGCTGGCGATGAGAAAGTGCTGGACCACTTTGTCACAACATGTGTGGTACTGACCAGTAGATCAGGTTGCCTGAGACAAATAGTATAAAGCAGATGGTAACCTTAAAAATAAATAGAATATATAGGATCATAGGTTATTTTTAAAATTTCCCTTTATCTTTCTGTCTCTTCCAAAATTTCTGCATTAACAAATCACACCCTTATGTAGACAAATAATTGCAAACATTTATATAGCACATATTCTGTGCCAGATACTATTCTAAGCACTTCGCACATAGTAAGTGATCTTCACCACATGTTCTGAGATAGGTATTATTGTCCCTATTATACAGACAAGGATGGAAGGCAGAAAGATGTTTAACAATTTGGCAAAATGATAGAGTTAGTCAGGAACAGGGTATTCTTTTCTACTTGGGACATCTCACTATAGAGCCTCTGCTTTCATATCCACTGTGTTGCTATTAACTTCCTAAGTCAGAAGCCCATTTTCCTACCATTTATTCCCAAATCCCACTCTAAAAACTGATCTGACAAATAATCAGAGATACAGCCAAATATTTTCTGGGGAAGTATGTTCATAGCCCCAAAGCTTATAGTAGCAAACAATAGAAATGCAAATCACCTAGAGGCCCTACAATACAAAATGATTCACCATGGTCTGGACCATTATGCAAGCATGATTTAGAAGAAAGTTAAATGAGGTAAGAAATGCTCACTGTAAAGCTCAAAGATAAACGTAAGATACAAACTGTATAATCCTAGTAGTGTGTTTGTGTGTGTGCGGAAAGGAAATCCACCAGTCAGACTGGTATCCAATTCTAATCTTATCTCTGCCATTCAACTAGCTCTGTGACCCTGAGTAATAATTTAACCCTTCTCTACTCCAGTTTCCTCATCAGAAATTGGGAGTAACACAGTTGTTGTAATGGTTAGAAAATATAAGTAAAATGCTATGAACATTGGGGTGCATGTGGCCCTTCTTTTCACTACTTCTGTATCTTTGGGGTAAATACCTAGTAGTGCAATTACTGGGTCATAGAGTAGCTCTATTTTTAATTTTTTGAGGAACCCCCACACTGTCTTCCAAAGTGGCTGCACCAATTTGTATTTCCACTAACAGTGTAAGGGTTCCCCTTTTTCTACAACTTTTCCAACATTTGTTGTTTCTTGCCTTGTCGATTTTTGCCATTTTTACTGGTATAAGGTGGTATCTCAACGTGGATTTGATTTGAATTTCCCTGATGGTTAATGATGATGAATACTTTTTCTTGTGTCTGTTAGCCATTTGTATGTCTTCTCTGGGGAAATGTCTACTCATGTCTTCCCATTTTTTGGCTTGATTATCTGTTTTTTGGATGTTGAGTTTGAGAAGTTCTTTATAGATTTTGGATATCAGCCCTTTGTAGTGTCATTTGCAAATATCATCTCCCATTCTGTGGGTTGCCTCTTTGTTTTGTTGACTGTTTCCTTTGCTGTGCAAAAGCTTTTCATCTTGATGAAGTCCCAAGAGTTCATTTTTGCTTTTGTTTCCTTTCTTTGGAGATGTGTTTTGAAAGAAGTTGCTGTGGCTGATGTCAAAGAGGTTATTGCCTATGTTCTCCTCTAGGATTTTGATGGATTCCTGGCTCCCATTGAGGTCTTTCATCCATTTAGAGTTTATCTTTGCATATTGTATAAGAGAATGGTCAAGTTTCATTCTTCTGTATATAGCTGTCCAATTTTCCCAGCACCATTTATTGAAGGGACTGTCTTTCTTTCATTGAATATTTTTTCCTGCTTTGTCTAGGATTAGTTGACCATAGAGTTGAGAGTCCATATCTGGGCTCTCTATTCTGTTACATTGGTCTATGTGTCTGTTTTTGTGCCAGTACCATGCCATCTTGGTGATCACACCTTTGTGATATAGCTTGAAATCAGGCAACATGATGCCCCCAGCTTTGTTTCTCTTTTTCAACACTTCCTTGGCAATTTGGGGTATTTTCTGATTCCAACAAATTTAAGGATTGGTTGTATCAGCATTTCGAAAAATGCCATTGGTATTTTGATTGGAATGGCATTGAAAGTATAGATTGCTCTGGGCAGCATAGTCATTTTAACGATGTTTACTCTTCCGATCCATGAGCATGGAATGTTTTTCCATCTTTTTGTGTCTTCTTCCATTTCTTTCATGAGTGTTCTGTAGTTCCTAGAGTATAAATCTCTTACCTCTCTGGTTAGGTTTATTCCAAGGTATCTTATAATTTTGGTGCTATTGTAAATGTTACCAATTCTTTAATTTTTCTTTCTACAGTTTCATTTTTAGTGTATAAAAAAGAAACTGATTTCTGTGCATTGATTTTGTATCGTGCCATATTATACTGAATTGCTGTATGAGTTCTAGTAATTTGGGGGTGGAGACTTTTTGGGTTTTCCACATAAGAGTATCATGTCATCTGCAGCAATGGCCACAATTGCCAAAATGTGGAAAGAGCCAAGATGGCCTTCAACAGATGAATGGATAAAGATGTGGTCCACAGACACAAAGGAATATTACTCAGCCATCAGAAAGGATAAATACCCAACTTTTGTATCAACATGGATGGCACTGGAGGAAATTATGCTGAGTGAAATAAGTCAAACAGAGAAAGTCAATTATCATATGGTTTCACTTATTTGTAGAACATAAGGAATAGCATGGAGGACATTAGGAGAAGGAAGGGAAAAATGAAAGGGGAGAAATCAGAGGGGGAGATGAACCATGAGAGACTATGGACTCCAGGAAACAAACTGAGGGCTTTAGAAGGGAAGGGGTGAGGGAATAGGTGAGCCCAGTGATGAGTATTAAGGAGGGCATGTATTGCATGAGCACTGAGTGTTGTATACAAACAATGAAACATGGAACACTACATCAAAAACTTATGATGTACTATATGGTGACTAACATAGCACAGTAAAAAAATGTTAAAAATGTTTACAATACTGGTTGGTAAACAGTGTCTGATATCAAAATAATTGGAAACCCTATTTAAAAGTTAGAGCTAGGGGCACCTGGGTGGCTCAGTGGCTAAGTGTCAAACTCTTGATGTTGGCTCAGGTCAACATTTCAGGGTCATAGGATAGAGCCCTGCGGCAGCTCTCCCCTCAGCAGGAAATCTGCTTCTCTCCCTGTCTCTCTGTCCCTCCATTGCTTGTATGTTCTCCCTCCTTCTCTCTCTCTCTTTCTCTCTCTCTCTCCGAAATAAATAGATAATTTTTTTTTAAATTCAGAGTTAGATAGTACACATTCAGCTAGCAGTTTGATAAGCATCCTTTGTAGTCTGGGGTCCAGGAAGTTACAACACCATCTAGATACTTTAAAAAATAAGTAGGAATGAGGTGAGATGAGGGGCACTATCCATTACAAGTAAAAACGATTTGCTTTCAGAATCTGATCTCTCAAATTTTAGGGTATACTGAACACTCAGCCAACCATTAAAGTGTTATAAAATTTCCTTTTTAACCAGATACCTTCCCAAGACCAGAACCTTGATGTTTTTTATTTAGGTTGAATATTTTTGAATTGTGATAGCTTAAAACTATCTAGAAATGTGTTTTCATCGTCAGGATCAATAGAGTGATGGAAATTACAAATGGGTTTTTGAAGGGCCCAAAGCCACACAGAGCTTATTTCTCATACAGGTTTTGAAATTATCTCAATTATACTAGTTTTTAAATATTAAGGGAAAAATGGAAGGAAATAAGCAGTTTCAAAATTTTCTCTTTTTTTTCCACTAAGGAAATTCTTGTAGTCATCTTTGGAGCTGGTCTCAGGGATAAGGCTACTAGAGCAGATGGGCTATACTGACAGAGATGGAACAAGGGCCTGGGGCAAAGGGCGTGTCATTTTCACTGCTCGCCTCTGAGTCTGCAAAGTGGAATGGAAAATGCTTAAGCACTCTCTTTTTTAAAAATTTTATTGTGTTATGTTAGTCCCCATAAAATGCATCATTAGTTTTTTTTTTTTGATGCAGTGTTACAGGATTCATTATTTATGTGCAACATCCCGTGCTCCATGAAGCACTCTCTTAAGGAAAGGAGAAAAAATCCTTGATGAAGGAAAATGAGGTATTCTGCTTCTCACAACACGAGGAATCTGATTTATCCACAAGTTTTCACAGTGCCCGGCTCCTTTCTTTCTCTTTCAGGTCTCCTACGTGAAAGCGATTGACATCTGGATGGCGGTGTGCCTTCTGTTTGTATTTGCTGCCTTGCTGGAGTATGCCGCAGTGAACTTTGTCTCCAGGCAACACAAGGAGTTTCTTCGGCTCCGGAGAAGACAGAAACGACAGAATAAGGTACAGCTGACCCTCAGCACAGACAAAGTCAGGTAGAGCTTGATGTAGTTACCCAGGCAGTGGAATTCAGAAAACAGAATACATAATGAGCAAGAGGTTAAGATTAATTTTGGTCATGAGGTGTCCTATTATGCTGAATTAGTGCTCAGATCAGTCCTTTAAAATTGGGCCAGAGTTGTCACATTTAGCAAATAAAAACACGAGGCATGCAGTTAAGCTTGAATTTTAGATTAACAAATAGCATTTGATAGAAAGATGTCCCAAGTATTGCATGGGAGATACTTACATTAATAAATTATTTGTTGATCTGAAATTAAGATTTAACTGGGAGCCCTGTGTTTTACTGGGCAACTCTAATTAGAGATATATACCCAATTTGACAAAATTGCTTTAAAATCCTGTTGTTCTGAACATTAATAATTTGTGTGTATGTGACTATGTGTACATAACTACCTCAACTGACTTTCTCATCAGTTGCTCTGGTTTTATGTAAATAAGGTCCCTACCCAGGTTAGTTACAACTTTATGAATCCAATCAAACTGATCTCATGGTCTCAACTTCAACTTTAATGTATAAACCCAAATTCTACACCATCCAGCGGTTTGAGGTTTCAAATAGATGCTCCAAATCAGTAGCTCCGTGGTTCCTAAACTTGCCTGCCCGTTCGAATAGTGTGCAGATCTTCCAAAAATCCCACACCTTGGCTACACCCCACAGCAATTAAATCCCAGTCTTGGGATGGTGTACAGGAGTCAGGATTTCTGAAGCTCTCACCCAGGGAATTTCAGTGTCTGTACATATTGTAAAAGCACTACTCTGGCTTATAATCCAATTTCATATGGGTTACCAGGAGGCTTGTGGTTTTCAGTTTCAGTTTCAGATTCTGGGAGAGAAACATGCCCTTTGACACGGAGGATGCTAGTGCCTGTAACAATGTCACTAGAGGACTAAAGTTAAAACTTTACATGCAGGAAATGATAGGTCCCTTAAAATTTGAGAAATTAAACTTGCTATTAAAACCATAGTTATATACTACTCTGTCGCAACAAAACCAAAAAATGTTTCACCGTCAATCTTAATGCTTCCAAATACCTAGTTGTAAAGCTAAACATTTATTGTGATTTAGATGTTGGTTGCATTGAGGAGCTCATATGCCTATGAGCTCGGGGTCCTGACTTCATCTACCAAAACATTTCTTGCACATACTCTGGACTGGTATCTGGCTGATTGCCTGTTTCTATTGTCCACCTCATAGGAATATGTTGTCCTACCACAGCCTAGGGAAACAGACACATTCTCTTTGCTGTACACTGTTGAGTATCAAGCCTTTCTCATCTTTCTCCTCCTTGCCTCCTTGTTGATGATAACCATTTCTTCGACCTCATCCACAGGAGTCTGCACAAAGTGGCACTGGTGCCACCCAG
This sequence comes from Spilogale gracilis, assembly GCA_004023965.1. Classification (NCBI taxonomy): domain Eukaryota; kingdom Metazoa; phylum Chordata; class Mammalia; order Carnivora; family Mephitidae; genus Spilogale; species Spilogale gracilis. The sequence goes on along the minus strand of PITA01002812.1, from coordinate 131,994 downwards.
GAAATTAAGGGAATGTGAGGGTATTTCAGCACATTAACTGTATCCCCAGAATTCCCTGCCTTTGCATAGTAGATGGTCACTGACTGCATAATCTCCTGGACCAGAAATAGAAAATGAGTTTCATTTTGCTTCCCAATTCTGAATAATTGGTAGGACTTCCTTGGAATGCTCTGTGGAAGAATCTTAGGCTCTGTCTGTCATGAGAGCCACCTGGAGCGCTTGTTAAAAGTAGATTCTCATACAGATTCCTAAACCTATGAATCAGTCTGCAAGCGGAGGTCACCAAGAATTTGTACTTTTCACAAGAGTTCCAATTGAGTCATATTATAAGTTTGCAGAAAGAGCAGGCAGGAAAAAATAACTCAAAGTTTGAGGAATAAGTGATTTCACATTCATACAGGACTTTGCAGGCCAGTATAAAGGAATGGATTTTATGTTAATGGACTGGAATCCACAAATTTGTTTCAGCATAGCCAATACCAGGATATCAAGGGGATGGTCCATGATGTCAAAGTAGCAGCAGCAGATAAGTTAGGAGTCTACTATAGAAATCTTCCAATCCATGAGCATGGAATGTCTTTCCATTTCTTTGTGTCATCTTCCATTTCGTTCATCAGTGTTTTTTAGTTTTCAGTATACAGATCTCCCACCTCTTTGGTTTGGTTTATTATTATGTATTCTATGGTTTTTGGTGTAAATTGGATTACTTAATCTCTCTTTCTGCTGCTTCATTATTTATGTATAGAAACGCAACAGATTTCTGTACGTGGATTTAGTATTACTGACTTTAATGAACTCATTTATCACTTCTAGCAGTTCTTTTGGTGGAGTCTTTCGGGTTTTCTTTTTTTTTAAGATTTTATTTATTTATTTGACAGAGAGAAACACAGCTAGAGAGGGAACACAAGCAGGGGGAGTGAGAGAGGGAGAAGCAGGCTTCCGGCCGAGCAGAGAGCCGGATGCGGGGCTCCATCCCAGGTCTCCGGGATCATGACCTGAGCCGAAGGCAGTCGCCCAACCAACAGCCACCCATGTGCCCCTTGTGTTTTCTATATATAGTATCATGTCATCTGCAAATAGTGCAAGTTTTGCTTTTTATTACTTCCTTACTAATTTGGATGCCTTTTCTTTCTTTTTGTTGTCTGATTACTGTGGCTAGGACTTTTCCTATTGTGCTGAATAACAGGGGTGAGAGTGAACATCCTTGTCTTGTTCCTGGTCTTAGGGGAAAAGTTCTTATTTTTTCCTCATTGAGGATGATGTCAGCTGTGAGTTTTCATAGATGACCTTTATTAGGTTGAGGTATGTTCTGTCTAAACCTACTTTGTTGGGGGGTTTTATCATGGATGGATGTTGTGCCTTGTCAAAAGCTTTTTTTTTTCTCTATTGAAATGACCATAGATGGTTTTCATCCTTTCTCTTATTGATGTATCACACTGATTGATTTGCAAATATTGAACCACCTTTAAAACCCCAAATGAAATCCCACTTGCTCATGGTGAATAATTTTTTAAATGAATTGTTGAATTTGGTTTGCTAGTACTTTGGTGAGGATTTTTTTTACATCTATGTTCATCAAGGATATTGGCCTGTAGTTCTCTTTTTTCAGTGGTGTCTTTTTTTTTTAAAGATTTTATTTATTTGACAGAGAGAAACACAGCCAGAGAGGGAACACAAGCAGGGGGAGTGAGAGAGGGAGAAGCAGGCTTCCCGCCGAGCAGGGAACCTGATATGGGACTCGATCCTGGGTCTCCGGGATCATGACCTGAGCCGAAGGCAGTCGTCCAACCAACTGAGCCACCCAGGCGCCCCTCAGTGGTGTCTTTATCTGGTTTTGCTATCCAGGTAATACTGGCCTCATAGAATGAATTTAGAAGCTTTCCTTCCCTTTCTATTTTTTGGAATAGCTTTAAAAGAATAGGTATTCAACAACACAAGAAACTAACAGGTGTTGGCAAGGTTGTGGAGAAAAAGGAACAGTTGTGCACTGTTGGTGGGACTGCAAACTGGAGCAGTCACTGTGAAAAAGACTATGGAGATTCCTCAAAAATTAAAGATAGAACCACCCTAAAATCCAGCAACTGCACTGCTTGGTATTTAGCCAAAGTATACAAAAACACTAATCCAAAGTGATACATGAACCCTTATGTTTATAGCAGCATGATTTATAATAGCCAAGATACAGAAGCAGCCCAAGTGTGTCCATCGACTGATGAATAGAGTAAAAAGAGACAATACACACACACACACACACACACACACACACACACACACACAGAGGAATATTATTGAGCCATAAAAAATAACAGAATCTTGCTATTTGCAATGACATGGATAGAGCTAGAGAGTATTATGCTAAGTGAAATAAGTCAGATAAAGACAAATACCATATGATTTCACTCATATATGAAATTTAAGAAACAACAAAGGAGCAAAGGAAAAAAGAGAGAGACCAAGCAGGAAACAGACTCAATTATAGAAAACAAACTGATGGTTACCAGAGGGGAGGTGGGTGGGGAGAAGGTTGAAATAGGTGATGGAGGTTAAAGAGTACACTTGTCGTGATGAGCACCGGGTTATGTATGGAATTGTTGAATTACTATATTGTACATGTGAAACCAATAAAACACTGCAGGTTTAAAAAGGACAACTGAGGAGCTGGAGGAGAGGAAGGGAAAGTGGGAGGGAGTGCAGGGAAGTAAAGTGTGCTTGCGAGGGACTGGTAGTGATGAACAAGAGAATCTAAGGTAGGTAAAGTGAGAACATGTAGGAGACACTGGCTATTCATGGATTGTCCATTTCACTGAGGTCAATGAAATGCTGCAAGAAAAATATTAAAATAACTGTGCTGAAGGGACACAAGCTAGTGGAGAGCGGGAGAAAGAAATGCTCAAAAATCAAGATTTCAAAGGAAGTAAGGACAAGGATAGCGGTATGACCATGAATATATCGCTAAGGTCCAGAAGAGGAAAAACTGACACTGACGCAGAAGAGGAAAAACTGACAGTGACGCAGTCCAGGAACTGGAAGGCCAAGGGTGGGGTCAGTTATCCATTTGGTTTTTGAAGACCCTCCACAAAAGGTGGCATTTATGGGTATTGAGTTGATAATGAAAGAGTTCCTAAAGTCATCAACTACTAAGGGCTAGAGGCTGGTAGATGACAGCAGTGATAAAGGAGACCAGTGATGAAGTCTAATGAACTCAATTTCAGCTCCAGAGGAGCTGGGGTTAAGTAAGGAAGAAAGCAAGATAGTTTGGGCACTGCAAAGAGGAGCAAGAAAGACACCTGAGATGGCTGACAGTGGTGGGCATTAAGGGGAGACTCCTTAGAGATGCCAGTTGACATTTGCAGTCACTGTTTTGTCTTAAAAAAAATGAGAAATCCAAGTTTAGATGTTTTGCACAGAGATGTTCTGGAGTTTGACTATGCATCTCAAAATGGCCACTCAAAATACAAAGCTTAATTAAAGTAATTTAAGACATGAGAAGGAGGTGGGGAACAAAACAAATCATATTTGGACCCTTGCAGTCAAGGTTCTTATTTTCATTGACAATTAAATTTTAGAAAAAAACAAATTAGGAGACACTTCCAATTATGTATCCCTTAGAAAATGGCATCCTTTTCTCTAAGGCAGCACTTTAAGTTTTTTAAGTCTGAACAATGATAAGGAAAAAAAACAATGGTTATAAGAGCTAACACTGACCGAGGGCTTACTGTATACCAGGTGCTGTTTTAGGCATGTTCCATACAGTAATTGATTTAATCCCCACAACTAGATGAGTAGAGTGATCATACAGCCCAGCTTGCTGTGAAAAGTCCTGGTCTTGCATATTGTCCTGATGCCGTGGCGTAATTTAGCATTTGTTATGGATTATTCATTTTAAAGAAATTATTAATCATTGCATTAAAACAAAATGAAATGGGTCTGATCGACCTCTATATCTGTTTTAGGTTTTGCCATAATCTTCTGGAGTAGGGGCATACATGTACAGTGGACAATTCTCACTTTAACATGTAGTAAAATCTAAAAAATAATCATCAGTACCCCTGGCTTCTTTTCTTGACCCCGTCCAGAAGCAATGTCATATGACTGTCTTTCCAGGATAGCTCAGAGGGAGCTTGCTGATATCAAAATGAAGTACACTTGAATACAAGGGACTGGGGATAAAGGAGTCTTTCTTTCGGCCTCTCTCAGTGGGGAGACACTGCTATCCTGCTGTACCTTTGGGATGTCAGCCTTGGTCCATGGCATGGCACACAATCCATGACACCACTAGGCCACCACTTGGTGGGGTCAGTGGAACACATGGAAAAATCACAGGTTCAATGGACAAAAAACAGAACAAAGGCTCAGCAAGTCTTGCTCTTGAGCTTCTGGATAGTTCATGACTGATTTTTTTTGTCATTTTTTGCAGGATAACTTTGAGAATGCATTTTTATTTTATAATAAATAACATCAGAGGGTTGTATTGTTTGTTAATGCCATCTTCCACTCTCAAAATTGCCCTTGTTTGGATAAATTATGTGGTCACCCTGTCAATAACGAAGGCAGCATTCTTATCTCCATCTTACAGATGAGAAAACTAAAGCAAAGAGAAGTTAAGCAAAATGCCCAAAGCCACACACACAGGAATTCTGGCTCCAGAGTCCCTGACCTTAACTGCTATTGCTCAGACTTCACATTTTAGATCTTACATTATGATCCAGTCTCTCCCTCTGAGACACAGATGTGCTTGAAACAAACACCTCTAATGCACTCTAATGGTCTATTCCGTTTTTTAAGTGCAGATGATCAGGCAGGGTAAGGCAAGTGAGGTGAGCACACAAGCACAGGGTCAGATGCTGGTTTTATTTGAAATTTGATATTTTGTTAACCTTGGATTTTTTGCACTAACAATGAAGTTTTTGCATGAAAATATTGACCTGGAGCACTGGGGTTCTGGCACCCCTTTACACTTTGCACCTGAGGTCCTACCATGCCTAGTTCTGGCACAGCCAGGCATAAACCACTAAATTCTCACAGACCCTAATAGGTTGTGGCCTGAGTTAAAACAAAAACACCATTTTTATTTTTATTTTTTTAAGATTATTTATTTGAGAGAGTGAGCAAGAAAGAGTGAGAGAGGGGCGCCTGGGTGGCTCAGTTGGTTAAGCGACTGCCTTCGGCTCAGGTCATGATCCCGGAGACCTGGGATCGAGTCCCACATCAGGCTCTCTGCTCGGCGGGAAGCCTGCTTCTCCCTCTCTCACTCCCCCTGCTTGTGTTCCCTCTCTGGCTGTGTTTCTCTCTGTCAAATAAATAAATAAAACCTTAAAAAAAATAAAAGAAAGAGTGAGAGAGTGAAAGAGTGAGAGAGAGAGAGAGAGAACAAGCACTAGGAGGGAGGGTCAGAGGGAAAAGAGAAGCAGACTCCCTGTTGAGCAGAGAGCCCCACACAGGACTCAATTCCAGGACTCCAAGATCATGATTTGAGCCAAAGGCAGATGTTTAACTGACCAACCCACCCACGTGCCCCAAAAAACTGCATTTTTGAAAGTTCGATATTCCCGATGAAAAAAGTCACTGGGAAAATGACCACTGGAGCACAATACAGGCCGACTATTTAGAGGGTATAAGAAAAAAACCAAGAGCACATCATTTTCCAAAGTGACATCAGCATTAAGATTTATTCAAGGAAGATATTTATCGAGAGAATGCCTACTTGCACGGCAAGAATGCTTGCTGTTTACTAAACAAAGAAGTTATGAAATGGGGCCACTTTCAAGGAGCGGCCAGGCAGTTTGTGGGTAGTTCTATTTGCTTAGATTATCGTTTCTACATCTCACAAAGCAGCTACTGCCTGTTTCACCAAAGCAAAGTTTCTCAGAAACAATCAACAGCTCCAATAAGAAGTTTTCATACCATGTGATGTTTATAACAATTTCCGCACAAGAACTTTAAAGTCTCACCTGAGTTTCTCCCTGTCTTTTGTTGTTTCCTTTCTTTTTACTATCTGGCCACACCGCACCTGACTTTTGGCATCTGGCCTGGTTTCAGATATTTCCAGTTGCCCGCAGAGTCCCTATTTCTTTATTTTCAGTGACAAAACAGAAATTGCCGCTGCTTGAGAACATAGTCATGGTTTTTAGGCGACTTAATGGTAAGCGCTTTGTTTTTAAAGTTTTCGGTTTAATTCTGGTTAACCTACAGCGTTGTATTAGTTTCAGGTGGCCAATAGAGCCATTCGACACCTTCACGCAACCTCTGGTGCTCATCACCATAAGCTGCCTTTTAAAACGAATGTTATCACATTGTTCACACTTCAACCTCCCAGGAAGAACATATGGGGCTTCAACCTGACTGGAAAAAAGGCTGACAATGTGAGGCCCTGTTCAGAAGTTCTCAGACGATAGTGAGTTGGCAAAGTAAGAATTCAGTACGCATTTTGTTGTGACTTTCTGCTGCTCCCCCCAATATCTATCATTTAACTCTTAGCTAATTTGCTAATTCCTCAAAAGATCATTTCCTCATCCTGTAGGACTGAAATAATCCCGCTCATTCAAGCACCTTAGTAACCAAGTTGTTCCTTTTGATAAGCATGTACAACAATGGATAGAAAGTGATGCATGTTTACAGAAGAATATAAGATTGGAAGATATTGGTAGGTATTATTTAGGACATTTTACCTAGAAATACCTGAATCTTGCTCTCAACCAATCATCTTCTCATTGACCTAAGGAATGGGAATAAACCTACAAGGACAGGGGCGCCTGGGTGGCTCAGTTGGTTAAGCGACTGCCTTCGGCTCAGGTCATGATCCCGGAGACCCGGGATCGAGCCCCACATCGGGCTCCCTGCTCGGCGGGAAGCCTGCTTCTCCCTCTCTCACTCCCCCTGCTTGTGTTCCCTCTCTGTCTGTGTTTCTCTCTGTCAAATAAATAAAATCTTAAAAAAAAAAAACCTACAAGGACAATAAACTACTTTTATCCAGGCTTTAGCCTCAAACCTGAGTGCAATGCCCCCAAGAGGGAAACAAACTAGAAGAAGCCCTTGTCTCTCCACTCAGGAGGCCCAGAAACCCTGTGCTATTTCCTCCCCACTGTTCCAAGAGCCTTAGATTTTCCCATTCCAACGAGACATGAGACCCCACTGGTGAAAGCCTGAAGACAAAAACCCAGAGCAAATGGTCATCTTGGAGTGGCTTAGCTAAATACGTGGAGTCCTGGCATGTCCCCTGCCCTCCTTCTCATTAAGGGTAAAAGTCTCCCTTTCTTCCTGGAGACATCCTTTCAAACACTTAAGGAAGGTGAGCCGGAAGGTCTTCTCAAATCTTTTGAGCTAAATAGACCTAGTCCTTCCTATGATGTGGTTTATAGCCATGCAGCATGCTGATCACCCTTTATGGGTTGCTAGTGAATATCTTGAAGTATGAGTCACAAAATTTGAAAGCTAGCCCAGGCATGATCAACATGTAACACAAAGGAGCAGCAATGTCCCTTCTTTATCTGCAGGGTTTTTTTTTTTAAGATTTTATTTATTTGACAGAGAGAAACACAGCCAGAGAAGGAACACAAGCAGGGGGAGTGAGAGAGGGAGAAGCAGGCTTCCCGCCGAGCAGGGAGCCCGACGTGGGACTCGATCCTGGGTCTCTGGGATCATGACCTAAGCCGAAGGCAGTCGCTTAACCAACTGAGCCATCCAGGCACCCCTGCAGTTTTTAATAGAACATTAAATTACAACAGAACTTTTAAGTCATCCTAGTTCACTATTGGCTCTTTTTGACCGTGCTAATGCTTGTTAATTTCCCAAGTCTTTTTTCTCCTATTATTAATATGAATAGCTATCAAGTTATCTCCTCTTAAGTGCTTGACGTTTTTCTAACCTAAATAAACAACTTTGTTTATTGCTGTAAATTTTCACTTCATTGGATTTGGTCCATTTTCTAGATGATATTAATATTTTTTAAAGATTTTCTTTCTTTATTTGACAGAGAGATCACAAGTAGGCAGAGAGGCAGGCAGAAAGAGAGGACGAAGCAGGCTCCCTACTGAGCAGAGAGCCTGATGCGGGCCTCAATCCCAGGACCCTGAGATCATGACCTGAGCCGAAGGCAGATGCTTTAACCCACTGAGCCACCCAGGCGCCCGATGATATTAATATTTTTGATGCTGATTTAGACATCTGGAATTAGCTACCAGTTTCAGCTTTGTAACATTGACAAGTAGTGTCAACACTTTTCAGCCCAACACCACCAGAAACAAGGCTGTAGTTAAACAACGGGAGTTTACTACTCTGCAGTAAGGAAGAACACATACCACACAGATCAGTGGAAGAAGGGTCCCTCTGTAAAAATTGGGTGATTTGGGAGGAAAACTTAAGGAAGCAGGAGTTTGCTCTAGATTGCATGCTGTCAGAAAGCAGGGAGAAATTTGGGGCACCTGAGAGATTCAGTCGGTTAAGCGTTTGACTCTTGATTTCAGCTCAGGTCATGAACTCAGGGTTGTGAGATCGAACTCCATGTTGGCCTTTCTGGGCATTGAGGTTGTTTAAGATTCTTTCTCTCCCTCTGGACCTCCCCACCTCTTTCCCCCCCCCCTAAAAAAAAAGCAGGTTAAATTCTATAATTAGGTATCGCAGTAAACTATCTGTAGAAGGGCAGACTCATGTGAGGATAAAACTATAATTGGTAAAGAAAGAATAGTCACTTACTTTAACCAAGAGCAGGATGATGAGTATTTTGGGGGTAGCACAGTGACGTTGTTTTTGTTTGTGTTTAGTCAAAATTATGAAGTAGCCTTGTTTTGTCTGATTTTGTCAGGATCTCAGTCTGGCCTTGTCTGAGGTGGGTATCCTATGAGGGATTCAAGCTTTGAAGTTGTGGATTTTGCCTCCGAAAATGAGGAGCCTAAACTGCCAACATTCAAATGGAGGCACTGTAATTGACTAGTCCTGTGACATTGGTAGGTTACTTAAAAAGAAAAAAAAACACAAAAAACCTCTCCGTGCCTCAGTTTTCTCATCTGTAAAACGGAGTTAATAATATTCCCCTCATAGGACTGCGTGAGAGCAAAGTGAGTTCCTGTGAGTAAAGCTCATGGAATAAAGAAAATCCTGTCCTGTGGTAAATTCTATTGTCAGTGATTGCTCATTTTAGTATCTACTTTCTCCACCACTAGCTACCAGACTCTGGGTCATAAAGCTTTTGTCCAATTTAATGGGGAGCATGTTCTACAGATTAAAATCAAACATCTTAAAATAGCTTCATTTGCCCTCCCCCATTTGCATTCCTCTACGCTTTCTTCCACAACGGAAAATTAGATTGCACAGCAAGATGTGACCCATGCACAGCGATTTTTATAATCATAGGACTGAAATTATGAGTTCGTGCCTTTACTCTATAGTGTCTAAACAAGAGAAGTGGAAAGAATTAGGGGCAAGCTGAATTCTTCCATTCTATCTTCCATGGTTAAGGGCTGTGCCTAAACTTCTTAAGGACAAGAGCAATTTTTCCAAAGGTAGAGAGAACCCATGAAGGCTCTTCTAACCCAATTAGAATGTAAACTGACTCTGAAAGGTGATACTGAAATGCAGGTGGTGCTATCACTAAACCTAATCAACCCCACAGATTAGAATCCACTTAACTGTAAGCCCAGTAGGATCAAACTTTGAGAATCTTGTATTTTTTCCTTTTTCCTCTGCAAAGGCTCAGAGTAGTGGTTCTCAGCCAGAGCAGTTTTGTCCCCCAAGGGACCTGTAGCAATGTCTGGAGATAGGCTTGGCTGTCCCATCTAAAGAAGGAGTGCTATTGGTGTCTAGTCTGTTAAATTTCCTACCGTGTGAGCGCCTGGGTGGCTCAGTGGGTTAAAGTCTGCCTTCAGCTCAGGTCATGATCTCAGGATCCTGGAATCGAGGCCCGTGTTGGTTTCTCTGCTCAGCAGGGAGCCTGTTTCCTCCTCTCTCTCTACCTGCCTCTCTGCCTACTTGTGATCTCTCTCTCTGTCAAATAAATAAACCTTTAAAAAAATTTTCCTACCATGTACAGGGTTGCCCACCCAACTATACAATGAGAAATTATCCTGCCCTAAATGTTGATTGTACCACAGTAGAGAAAACCCTAGTTTAGAACATTGTTAGAACAGTTTCATATTGAGAGGTATTCTTATTTCTTGTTCCCAAGGGTGACATAATGTGCATACATCTGCCCACTAAGTCAGGAGAGTGCTTTCAGTTCGCAAACCTGAGAGTCAATTCTCCCATGATTCATACATAGGTGGGGCTCATTGGGTGTTGGCCAGTTCTTTCCCTTAATTAGAATAAGGCAAGTTCTATCCAGCAACCTTTATCTTTGAAAATTTGATTTATTCAAATGCACACTCAGTTGAGTATGAAGGAAAACTCCATCTGATTGGCTTCACTAAAACACAAATCATATGGACCCACACACCACACACCCTACGAAACCCTACGAAAACAAATCTATGATGCTATGCATAGCTTCATTCAGGAGGTAAGGCAGGCCCCTATCTGGGAACTATTAAGTTCACACTTTGAATATCCAAATTCTGGGAGATGAAAACACATGTATGTGGGTAGGAAAAAATGAAGTTCTTTATCACACATATTTAGGGAATTCTCAGTGGTATTAACAGTCATAATAAAAATTTATTTTTAAGCTTAACACCTAAACGTGTGTGGTTCAAGAGATGCACACAATGATGTTTAGTGTTAAAGAGAAAGGGAGGGCAGTAGGATCGTGTTAAAGTGACCAACGATTTCATCCATTCTAGAAAGAATCTAGCAGGAACTTTTGAATTGGGTAGGTTACTACAAATGTGAGAATACAGAGAAGAATCCTCACTACTTGGACCAGCAAGAGGCACAGGAATTGAGAAGAACCAATGGCAAACACACTTGTCCACTTGCAGACTACTGCTGGAGTATGGGCTACTTCTTCACCGGCTCTAGATCAGTCCTTCTCTAACTGGGGTTCACAGGAGAATCACCTGGAGGCCTAGGTCCAACAGAGTCCAGGAACCCAGTCCTGAGCTGGACTCAGAGCCAGGGACATTTCCAACAAGTACGTGCCAGGTATAAGTGATGTTGATGCTGCTAGTCTGGAGAGCTACATGGAAAACTGAGGGGCCAAAGAACCCCTAACTGCCTTCAATAATGAAAACGCTATCATTACATCATACCTTTGCTACTAATGAGTCCGTACTCATATCAAGGACATGAACCCCAGCAATTCCATGTTGAAAAACTAGCCACGAAAAGATTAACAAACAGAAAATACTTTATAAAGACACTTTTAGACTGGAAGTCCCTACAGGTCTCTTTTCTCCATGTCCCTGAGAAGGAAACTCCATCATCTTAGCTTTTTTTTTTTTTTTCTTTCAAGAAGAATACAGAGAAACTGTGTGTGTTCTCTCTCGTCCTTTAACATTTCACCCTATACTCTGCCACTTGTTTGCACACTGTGTTTAAAGAAGGTTTTGTAGATCATTAATTAAGGTAACAACTGCTTCCTTAGCAAGTAGGAGGTTGAAAAAGTTGTAACTTCTTCCCCAGGGAGGTAGAAGGCGTTTTTGTTTTTTGTCTTAAAGGCTGAGGAGTTTAGATGAGGCTTTAACAGACCTGTGTGGATTAGGAGTTTGGACTTAATTGTGAAAGACAGCAAGAACAAGTAAATGCCATGGTACTCTGCAATTCCCCTAGACCACCAGGGCAGAGAGCTGGTAGCTGTCAGGGACACAGAGGCCTGAAATGTCTGTAAGGTGCTTTTCTTCCAAGCTTGTTCCATTTTGCTAGGTATTAGGACAGCCTTATTTTAGGGCTCGTGGTGTGGAATGCTCTTTTGCAAGATGCAAAATGATGTGCAGAAGCTGCGTTTTAGATGAAATCCCCATCTTTTTATTGTCTCCAATCCTTTCTTTCTTTACCATTATCTTTATTTTCTTTGTCTTCTTTCCTACTAGATCTTGTTTTTCCAGCCCTGGTTTCCTTCATCATTTTCTCCTTCCCTTATCCTCAGTGTCGTCTTTTCAGACCATCTCATTTTACTCAAATTCATTCGTCCATGCACTTGGTGTAAACATAGAACACATCTACTATAAGACATGCACAAAGTCCAATGGGCTCTGCCCTGGGGATGCTCACAGCGCAGGGAGAGACAGACTGAGAAGCAGACACAACTTCCGCGTTCAAAGGACATATATGGGCTAAAGGTCAAAGGACTGCTATGCGAACAAGCCGGAGGGGACCTGTGCTAAACACTGTCAGTGCTCCACCCATTATTCCCATGCCACTCCTGGTTTCTATATACAACGATGGCTTCCTGTTCTAAGTTCTGGTCTGCCATGGTGTGGAGAGGAGGGCTCTTAGGCCCCGGAAGCATGCTTAACTTGCACAGGGAAAGCTGGAAATACCGAGGACTCGCTCCAGGAAGAGTTCTCTGCCAATAAGAGTTGGGGACTACAGATAAATATCCCAGCTTCCTTGTCCATCTGAGATATGTTCCAAACTGACTCCCAGTGATTCCCAGTGGGATTGAGACTATTACCTACAATCTAACCTGCTTACCAGTATACGTTGAATTGAGATGATTTCTTTCCCTCCTCACTTTCGCACTCTCTACTGGCACCTCCTGAGATCATCTCCCAAATAAACTATATATACTCAAATCCTTGTCTCAGGGCCTTCTGGAAAAAGCCAACTAAGACAAGCGCCAAACAAACAGCTGGGCTCCCTCAAAGTGAACAAGACAGGAGCCTGGAGAGCTGAGCAGATGCCAGGCAAGGAAAGGCTCTGCCCCAGGCTAAGAAGGTTGCACTTCCTCCTCAAAGCAACAGGGAGACAAAAGTATGGCTCATGTGATGGTCCACGAAGGGGTAAAAATGGCTATATAATATAGAGAGGAGACCAACAATGAAAGTAGGACACTTTATACATAAATGAAAATGTGACCAATACAATACAGGGGTTACCACCACTTTTTTCCTTGTGATAAAAGTTACCTAGGGTCTTTAACATCAATGATCCTTTATATTTCTATAATCATCAAACTTGGTTGAATTCCATTTTTTTCACATAGATCCTTTTAAGAGACTTGCTACACAGAATTTTAAAGGGGAATACAACATTAAAATGAGAAGTAAAACTTTATCAACTAGTCTCTTTTGTGCTGTCTGTGCTCTGTTGCCTAGGATGTAGAGACTCGTGGACAAATTGTTTCAATACAGAAACCATGTATTGTGCTACAGGTGAGGTTTAAGTGCAAGATCCAGTGCGGACCAAGGATAGAGCAGATCCTCCACTTCATAACACCTGGGAAGTGACCACTCTTCCAGGTCTTGACACAGGAGTAGGAGTTGGACAGGTGAAATGGGCTAAGAGCGAAGTTCAGGCTGAGGGAACTGTTGTGGGAAGGTCATCTGATTTCGGCTTAAGTCCTGATCTCAGGGTCCTAGGATAAGGCCCGGTGTCGGGCTCCGAGCGCAGCACAGTCTTCTTCTCCCTCCACTCCTCTCCTCCCGCACCCCCTGCGTGTGTCCTCTCTCCCTCTCAAATAAATAAAAACTTTTTTAAACAAACCACCTTGGACATTGGGGAGGATATGTGCTATGGTGAGTGCTGCGAATTATGTAAGACTGATGATTCACGGACCTGTAGCCCTGAAGCAAATAATACATTATATGTTAATTAAAAAATAAAAAAAACCCTTTAATTGTATAATTAGTCTATGCTTACCTGAAAACCCCTTCCTAAAGCATAGATCATTATGAATACACAGTAGTTAATCTTTTTGTAATTTTGCTGGAATTACCTTTCCAAATCTGGGATACAGACTATAACCTTTGCAAAGCTCTCTGTAAACAAGTATAAATACGGAAAGGTTTTGGTGGTTTGAATTCTTTGCAGCAGGAAATGCTTCTCATTGCTGCTGTCACATCACCACAAACTTAGTAGCTTAAACCAAGACAAACTTAGGATCTACAATTCTGGAGGTCAGAAGTCCAATATGGGGCTCACTGGCAAAAAATAGAAGGTACTGGCAAGGAGACCCTGCTTCTGAAGGCTTGTGGGGGGGTTTGCGATTTGGAGGCTGGTCAAGGAAAAAGACACGCCCATGAGAGGCAGGACCACATGACGAACTGTATGGGATGGGCTTGGCAGGGTGGTATGAGATGGCACAGAGGCTTCCAACGAGGGGCTACGACCCAGAAGGGAAGAGGGCAAAGGGACTCCCAGCGGAGAGGAAGCTTACCTGTCTAGGTGACCTCATTTAGCAGCATGCGGAAGTTTCAGAGAGCTTTAGAAGAAACGGAAGCCGAGGGTCTTAAAACCACAAAGGTCTGTGGTATCACTGGTGAGCAGATGCTGAACACGGTTTCATGGGGTCTGTAAAACAGGCAGGCTTTAGATGGCTAAAGATCTGCTTGTTTGGACCATCTTAAAAATTATTCAGTGTGTAAAATTGACTAAGACACCAGCAGGTTTTGGAGCTAACAGGTCTCAGCCCGCAGTGAAAAAAACGAAACAACCCAGGGGCCAATAAGTAGTGGCCATCTTTGTCTCACTAATGTAACAAATTTCTAGGGAAGAATCTGATTTCTTGTCTTCTCCCTCTTCTTTTTTTTATTATTTTTTTTCCTTCTCCCACTTCTAAAGGCCACCCACATTCCCTGACTTACAGTCCCCTTTCTTCAAAGTCAGTGACATTGTCTCCCTCTGACCTTTTCTTCCATAGTCACATCTCCCTCTGATAACAACTGAAAAAATTCTCCACTTTTAAGATTTTTTTTATTTGAGAGAGAGCACGTGTAAGGGTGGGACAAGGTGGGAAAAGAGAGAGAGGGAGAAGCAGGCTCCCCGCTGAGCAGGGAGCCCCACGTAGGGCTTGATCCCAGGGCCCTGAGATCAGAACCTGAGCTAAAGGCAGACACTTAACCGACTGAGGCACCCAGGCGCCCCAAGGCTTTCCACTTTTAAGGGCCTTGTGACTAAATTAAGCTCACCTGGCTAATGTAAGGCCCTCTCTCCATCTCTAATTCCTTAACTTAATCAGACCTGCAAACTCCTCTTGCCTTGTAAACTTACATTTTCCCAGTTTCAGGGATTAGGACACAGACATCTTTGGTAGCCATTATTCTGAGCATCACACACAGCAACGGTTTCCTGTGACTGAGAGTGTCTGCACGCCCCTCCAGTACATTCCATGACATTCAAAGCAGCTGGAAGTGGCAGGAGGTGGATGCCACAGGAGTAGCCCTCAACCAGTGAGAGCTGGGTGGCTGACCACTGAGCTGCCTCGCTCCTTGGTAGTTCAAGTCTGAGTCTCTCAGAGGTTTGAGCTCCATCTGCCAACAGTAATCTGCTGCTCATTTACACACCCTTTCTTGACTTTCCTCCTTTCCAGGTCCATTTCCCCACTCCCTCCCTGCACTTCCAATACTATGTCCCAGATAAACTACTTGCACACAAATCCTTATCTCAGGGTTGCTTTGGAGAGAACAAAAGCAAACGAAGCTGCAATGCCTTTTATGCTAGGAGCCTAATGATGATTACAGTCCCATTTAACCCCATCCTCTGCCTCCTCACTAAATACCAAACAGACCCTGGAATACGTTTTGTTCCTAAATGTGGAAATAGATGGCTAAGGATCTAGAAGGAGCAATGGGTGGCATCCCCGAAGCCAGAATAGTCATTTCTCCAAATTACAGAAAAACACAAGCATTCCGTCTATTGCAACTTACAGTTGGCATTGATAAAATATTTTATGCTACTGGGTATTCCAAGGAACTTGACAGCTTTCATAATACAATTCTATTTCCTTACGTCCCTGAAATCAGGCCTATGATTTCAGCTCTACTACTATCTTAGAAAGGCGATGATGGAAGGTACCTTAAGCCTCCTCCTTTTACTCTCTAGCTGTAAGTTGTTATAAAATTCTCCATTGTGATGCAAGCTGTAGTTACATGTAAACAGAACTGGACTCATAAGATCAAACGGAATGAGAGAGAGAAGTCTGGTGCTTCCCTAATCACAGTTCTAATTTGTCTTCTATCAGTATTATTCTTCTTTGTAACAAGCTCATTTGGGGATGAAAACACTTAAGCTGGAAATTTGCCTGCTTGATTGAAGAATTATCATAAACAAGTATAGTCTTTTAGAAAATAAATGATCCTGGCTCTGTGTAGAAGTGCATATATGGAAATAGCCCTTATTTTCTTTGTTCTTACTCTAAGCTGCTGGACAAACCCTAGAGTTCATTTATTTAGGTATTTTTTAAAGAATGCTTGCTTTGTACAGAGTTCTGTTTTAGCTAAGGGAAAGTGGGGATCTGAAAACTGCTTGAAACCTGTTTCCATGCAGCTGTGGGGATCCATAAGAAGAAAAATGAAGTGCAAAATTTTTCTAATATAGGATAGTGAATGTCAAGAACCATAACAGAGTTACAGGCAAAGCTGTGGCAGTTCCTAGGGATGGAAAGTACTTCTGGCTGATGAGGAGGGGCTATCCTCAAGGAGGAACTGGCATTTGTGAACATCATTTCATCTTAGAATGCTAACTGTAAATTATTCTAACCTCATCTTGCTATTGTGAATAAATGAGATAGAATGAAATAATTAAAGAGGCAATGAAAATTCTGCTCTATAAGGTGGCAGTTCAATGCTCACCAGAAAACAGCCTCATCCTACCTTGCCGATCTACCTCTCATTTTTGTCAGATGAACCCCAAGAGCTTCCCACACTGAGATGTTCAAGATGAAAGTGAGAGTCACTGATGTGGAAACCACCTTTGATCTAAGACAGAATTATTTTCCCTTTGTCCCAGGGGACACATGGCAACGTCTGGAGGCATTCTTGGTCCTCACAATGAGGGGGTAGGCGGGAGACTGTGTGTGCTGTTGGCATTGAGTGCGTAGAGTCCAGGGTTGCTGCTAAACTTCCTACAGTGTACAGGACACAGCACCCACAGCAAAGAATTATGTGGTTCAAATGTCAACAGTACCAAGGTTGAGAAGCACTGATCCAAGGGACAGAGATATGCTGTGCACGCAGAGGACTGTGGTTTTCAGAGGAAAAAAATTAGCTGCATGATTTAAACCTGCCTATGAACAATAATACCACTCCTGTTAGGAGTAATTAGGCTAGTATAACCCAAAAGATTATCCAGCCACAAAAACGTTTGAATTAGGAATTTCCTCTTTAGTAAGTTAGCTCTTTATGTAAGCTTTTTATTATTTACACCAGACAGTAAAAAGTGCATCCAAAATATGGTTCTTTGCTCTGATGAGAGGGGTATGAATTTTGTGGGGCATATAATTTAATTGCTTTTCAAGAAGTTGACATGAGTGTAAACATTAGGAGGTTAAGTTATCGAATGTTCCCACTTCATTTCACTCTGCGGCTGGATTTATTCAAGAGCAATGAAAGTCACACCAGAAATGACCCCTCATATTTTCTAGAGACAAGGTAATACACTAAAGCAAAGTTCTTAATCCTGGCTATACATTACTGTCACCTGAGAGTTTTTTTTTAAGCTCTCCATGCCCAGATGCCACCCCAAACCAAATAATTTAGTATCTTTGGGGAGTGGAAAACAAGTCAAGGCGTCTTGATGTTTTAAAGACTTCCCAGGTGATTACAATGTGCAGCCAATTTTTGAGAACCACTGTTCTAGAGGCTCATTTTGGGGGGGTATCACCTGTTAATGGGGAGCAGCATCAGCACCTGGAGCTTGTTAGAGACACAGAATTTCAGGCCCCACCCCAGACTCCTAAAATCAGAATCTTCAGTAGAGCAGGATCCCCAGGAAATTCACAAGCACACTGAAACTTGAGAAGTGCTGCTCTGAACATATTGCAAATAGTCAATTTAAAAAATGTACACATATTGCAATAGGTACAGTCTAAAACAAGGCCCATTATTAAGGCATGGGGAAATGTCCCAAAGCTCAAAATAAAATGAATTTTCACTTGACAAGAAATGTTAAGTTCATCATTATGGCCACTTATGTTTTTCAGTAAAACTTAACGTATTTTGGGACGCCTGGGTGGCTCAGTTGGTTAAGCGACTGCCTTCGGCTCAGGTCATGATCCTGGAGACCCGGGATCGAGTCCCACATCGGGCTCCCTGCTTAGCGGGAAGCCTGCTTCTCCCTCTCTCACTCCTCCTGCTTGTGTTCCCTCTCTCACTGTGTTTCTCGCTGTCAAATAAATAAAATCTTTAAAAAAAAAAACTTAACGTATTTTAATTACAAAAGCTCTTAATCACAGTGAATAATTTAGTCCTATGTTGCAGGGTTTTTTTTGTTTTGGTTTGGCTTTTTATTTTGTTGGTTTTCTTAAGAGTAGCACTAGCTTTTTGGTGGCTTGATATTATTTTTCTGGTATTGGGAACCCAATGAGAACCCCAGCCAACACCTTTGCCTGTACCTGAGAAGGTGGCCTCTCAGCTCTGTGGGCACATGCAGAAGGAGGAGACAGTATGAAATGCCACCCAGTAGAATGCATGCCAGGCTGAAGAGTTTCACCTTAGTTAACAGCATTGAACTGTGCTCACATGTGTGGTGGTAAAATAATTGTTCTAAGTAGTCAGACAACTCTATTCTGGGAAGCACAAAATGCTTCGAATTAAAGTAGTTCAGCAGTGAGATTTTCATGGGGAATTTAGGAGGTTTGTTAAATGTCGTACAGCCAATTCCTGGCTGCCAGACCTTAGATGCCTTAATTCGTCATTGAATCATCAAATGCTCTTTCACACTTCCTGTCTTTTAGGACATACTGATAAAAGGAAAAAAAATCCCTGTCCTAAAGCCAGCTTGCTTCATCCCTGCCAAGTACCCTGTCAACATGTTTCATTAGAGCACCCTTTTCTGGAATAATTTTGCCATGTGAATTTCTGCCCTCTTAAAAATATATACCTTTTTCTCTTCAAACCCTACAAAGAAAGGTGGGCGAGAAGCATGGCATAATAAAATGAGCTTCTGCAGGAGTCCAGCTGGCTGAATTTAGACTCTAGTTGCTGGGTGATTTGGAGCCATGGTCAAATCACTCTGGGTCTTAGTTTCTTCATCCATAAAAAGCCCTTTCTCATGGAATTACTATTAGAAGTAAACAAGATTATGCGTGTACCAACAGTGTCCTGCACTCAACCAACACTCACCAAATATTTTCTTTCTCTTCACCTGTTTTTTTTTTTAAGCCTCAGGGAAGTGTTATCGGACATCTTCTAAAAAGCAGAAACTATTCATTATTCATCTTTCAATCTGATGAGTCTATCATGTTGTCTGGTACATATTCAGTACTTGAGAAATATTTGTTGAATGAATTGCTGGTTTCTGTTCAGGGCTTGTAGCTCAGTGGTCTGAAAGTGGAAAACTGGCCAGCACTAAGTCATCAGAAGTCATGCCAGTTTCTTATATGGGGCACAGCAGACATAGATAGCTATGTCTTAAGAATCCAGGCCACTTGTTTCCTGTCCTGTTAATTTGGGCCATTCTAACTGGTGTAAGGTGGTATCTCATGTGGTTTTGATTTGAATTTCCCTGATGGCTAATGATGATGAACATTTTTTCATGTGTCTGTTAGCCATTTGTATGTTTTCTATGGAGAAGTGTCTGTTCATGTCTTCTGCCCACTTTTTGATGTGATCATCTTTTTTTTGACTGTTGAGTTTGAGGAGTTCTTTATAGATCTTGGATATCAGCCCTTTATCTGTAGTGTCATTTGTGAATATCTTCTCCCATTCTGTAAAATAAGCCAAGCAGAGAAAGGCAAGTATCATATGGTTTCACTTACTTGTGGAGCATAAGGAGTAACAGGGAGGACATTAGGAGAAAGAAAGGAAATGTGAATTGGGGTAAATCAGAGAGGGAGATGAAGCATGAGACTTTGGACCCTGAGAAACAAACTGAAGGTTTTGGAAGGGAGGGGGTAGCGAGATGGGTGAGCCTGGAGGTGGTGGTGGGTATCAAGGAGGGCATATATTGTATGCAGCACTGAGTGTGGGGCATAAACAATGAATCTTGGAACACTGAAAAAATAAAATAAATTATTTAAAAAAGAGAAACAGAGTGAAAAGTTTAAAATCTACCACCTAAAAATCTAGCAGGCTAGCCAAAAAAGTTTAAAGATTTTGTTTAAAAGTAAAAAAAAAAAGAATCCAGGCCACTGGCATCTCACATTTAGCCCAACAGACAAAAGGAACACCCAGCTCCCTGCAATAGTATAATTGAGTCATTTATGTAACCTTATCTTCTCCTCTCTTTAAAATGATCCTATATATTATTTTGATTACTTGCTCACTGTTTAGTGCACAAAAGACTCACTCACAACTGTATTATTAAAATCCAACCTAATAAATCCAAGTTCTTAAGGAGAGTATTGAAAAAAGGTGTGCTTCCTGCTCAATGGGTGGCAAAAAAGCAGGAGGCAAGAGCCTTCTGGAGGAAGCTATAATTCGAGCTAAGGATGGAAGGTTGAATTGTCATCCATCAGGCAGACAAAAGTCAAAAAGAACCACTGGACAGAAAGAACAGGGCATGTAAAGAGTCCAGCACAATGCTTGATACATAGTAGGCCATCTCTCAGATCTCCTGTGAACACCCAGCACCTTCTTCAGTATCATGCATGACAGCTGCAGTGAGTTTGAACAGAAGAGTTGACTCTTTGTCAGGACTCTCCTGTGTATTTATTTAGAAGGTTCTCTTTTAGATTTCCCCATGACTGGCACATACCTGTCGTATGGTAGATGCTCAGTAAATATTTGACGAATGACAACTGAAGGTGAAGCAACCAAGTAAGGCCATAAGACTTTGCAAACTGTGGGGTATAACTGACTTGTGGGTTATAAGCCAGTCCAGTGGCTCAACACCAGTCCTTTGGAAAAATAGAAATTAGGGGAAAAACTGAGAAATTATCAGAGTGCATCCTGTTTGGGAAAAGTCAATACCACTTTGTGAAACTAATGTATATGGGAGTGTATGTGTATATCCTGGCTGGCAGTGGGAAAGAGACTTCCTACTTTGGGTCATGGCAAGAGTGCCTTCAGGGGCGCCTGGGTGGCTCAGTTGGTTAGGCGACAGCCTTCGGCTCAGGTCATGATCCCAGACACCCAGGATCGAGTCCCATATCGAGCTCCCTACTTGGCAGGAAGCCTGCTTCTCCCTCTCTCACTCCCCCTGCTTGTGTTCCCTCTCTAGCTGTGTTTCTCTCTGTCAAATAAGTAAATAAAATCTTAAAAAAAAAAAAAAGAGTGCCTTTAGCCTGTATCAGGCCAAGCAGACGAGTTCACCAGAGCTTCTCTGGTTTAAACCTTCACAGACACACTTAGGAATCAGTCACATATCAAATAGCAGGGATTCGTATTTGGTTGTTATGATAGCAGGGACAAGAAGTGACCCTTACAGTAACTACTACACCTCCCCCAAACTCCCCGAGCCATTGGCCCTTGTTTTCAGCATGCACTCACCCCCTACCTGAGCACTCTGATGCCCATGGCCCTGTGGGCTTATCACTCAGTAACCAGTGCCTGAAGCATGAGAACTGTTTCATCCTCAGTGGGGTGTGACATCAGCCTTATCAGGAGGCACATACTGAGGGGAGAAAAGGCACCTGCCCGGAACTTAAGTCTATTTTCTATGAAAATGTATTTTCTTATAACCACATAAAGTTACTCTTTGACTTTGATTATGACTGTTGTGCTGACATCTTTGAAAAGGAAAAGAAGGCAGATTCCCCATTATATGCCAAGTACGGTGCTACATACCTTCCCACACTTTATGACCCAGAAACTCAACTGGTTAACAGTTAGCTCAACAGAGAGCTGTATAATTTTCAAATTGTGCCTGATCCCTGTCTTCTGTGTTTACTGCAATCAATCTTCCCTCTGAGCCTACAGACAAGTTTCTGTCTGAAATCTTGAATCTGGTAACCATAGTAATGAAGCAGAGAGAAGGGGAGATCTTGGAAATGCGCTAGATATTCCAGGAAAAAAATCCAACCAACTAATCAGCCTCATTTTATCTATGATTTTCCATTTCCTTTCTTCTCCCCCCCCCTTTGGCAAGAGTTGCTTGCAAGAAGCCATAGTCAAAGCACTACTGAACAAGTGGTTGCAGGGTAGGTAGAAGAGAGCTAGGGCATAGATGATCTGCAAAACCAAAAAATAGTCCAGAATAATGGAGCATAGACTGTATTTCTGGTTCATGTCGCTGCTCTGAATGTCCTTGGGAGAAGCACTACAAAAGTGCCTCCTGATGCTTTACAGTGCTCAGATGCTTTAGTAACTGTTCACTTTAAAACAGAACCTACAGTCCATATTCATTTGAGAAGATCTAGCTTACCAGGATCATTGAAATTGTGAAGGAAATAACAATTGGTTAGAGAAAGCAGGTTTCTAGTTGTTCACCTGCAGAAAATATGTTTGTTCTGTGTAAGATGAAGTTATGGCCCACAGATGTCTCTTTTCTCAGGCCATGTCTCACTGTCCCTCTATCAAAGCCTCCTATAATTTCCCCAAGTCATGCCTGGGTGATGCCATCATGAGGTTCACCTGTCTCTTCAAAGTGGCGAGGAAGGATCCAGGGCAAGACCAGGAGTCCAGTCGCAACAACTGAGTTCTCAGTTCCTAAGTTTTACTGAGCTTCCTGCAGCAGCAACCAGGTCACCAAACCCTGATGGCCCACAGCATTGCCTCCTCTCCCGCTGAGCTCCTTTCAGCAGAAATTGAGCAGTGGGAGGGAAGAAAAGAGGTGGCTACTTGGAATGTTGATATATTGTTTGTGGCCTCTAGGTTTCAAAACTGAGTAAAGATAGGACTCTATGAATACAGTGTGTTGACCTCCAGAAATATACTCATTCAGGGCCTAATTCTTCATATAATGTGGGGTTATATGTTACTATTTCGGGGTTTTCATTGTTCTATAGTCTGTGTTTTATATATTCTATATTAGAATCTTCAAAATTAGAAAAGTAACAAGGGACCTGTTGCTTAAATGAAACCCTTAGAAATAATGAAATAAAATACTGTGCAAGTCAAAGATAACTAAAAGAGAAAAAATACCTGAACCAAACTGTTTCTGTGGGGCTGATTATATTAGAGCAGGGTTTCTCAAAATGGGATCATAATGACTAGAAACTTCCAGCAGGTCAAGGAGGGTCATAGCAGGGCACAGCTTATTGAATGCATCTTTCCTGCACATGGGTCAGTACCTTCCATGTGTTTTGCCCTCCTAGACTTCTTACTTTAGTTATTTTCATATGATCAGAGATGACCACAATTACTAGGTACAAAAATTGTCATCTAGTTGCTTAACTGACATGTTATGTCAATACCCAACATCTCCAACAAATGATTAAATGGTTTGAACAGCTCTAGTAAGAAGGAATTCATTACCTTCCACGGTGTTGTACTCCAGGTCCAGTCACAGAGTTGTTGAAAGTTCTTCCTCGTGGTGAGTTGAATTCCGTCTCCCTGTAATGTCAACCAGTTGTTTCTTATTAGCAACATGGGCGCCATTAATACAATGCTCTTCACTCTTTGAAAACACCTGTCATATGATCCAGGCTCATCTGTTTCCAAGGCCAGCCTCTTCTGTTCCTTCTGTGGTTCCTCAAGTGGTATGCCTTCAGGGACATTCTGCATGTTTGCACCTTACTCTTTCTTCAGGCTATTCTGTTTGTATTTCATACCCCTTTTCCTCTTCAATGACCCAAGCACAAGAGTCCATAAGCTGGGACAACCGTGACATTCTATTTTCAAGAATCTGAATGAAGAGTACTCTAATTAGATGATAGGTGATAGCAAGGACTTGAGATGACAATGTCCGCATAGGGCTGAGGCTGGGTTGGTCCAGTTGGAACATGCATAAGGAAAGGAAGCTGAAAGGAGAAAAGCCAAAAATGGGAGAGAATAATGGCCATGAGAGATTTAAAATAATCTCATTTCCTTACTTGCTCACTGGAGTCCCTGAGCTGGGGAGCCCTGCTCACACCATCATCAATATCCTCATCATTACTAACATTTATTGACTGCATACTATATACCAGGCACTGTTAAATGCCCTTAATGTGCACTATCTCACTGAATCCTTTCAAAAACCCTAAGGGAAGTTGTCACTATTTCTCTCTTACTGCAGAGGAGACTGAGGCATGCAGAGTGACCTAGCCAGTTCCCACACTGGTTAGTTGCAGGCCAAGATTTGAAACCAGGAGTTCAGGATGCAGAGCCCAGGCTTCTTTCCTTTACAGGGCACTGCTTCTGGATTCTTGGAGACTCAGGAGATTTTCTTACAATACTTTTTATAGTAATTTCTTGAGGAAATTCTCCATTTATTTAAGCCAATGTGAAGCAGGTTTCTGTCCTTTGTAACAAATCCTCCCTGATTAAAATATCGCCAAAAGGCACGGACAAGGGCATTTTTAGGCTCAGTTGGTAAAATGAGGCTGCCTCTTGACATGGCTCACTCTTCTGTAACATTTCTGTAACGTTTACGTGTATCTTCCAGAGGTAGGGCATTTCATGGTTTAATAGGGAAAGGATGCCATAGAACTTCTCCTTAGTTACTCCAGCCTAACATTACCCCTTCCCTAGTATCCTATTGGTCTGTACATTCCTTTACCATAGCACAGACCACAGTCTATTGGAATCATCTGTCTGTGTTCGTGTTTCCCAACCTCAGCACTACTAAGATTTCAAGCTAGATAATTCATGCTTTTGCTATGGCCAAGTGTCCTGTGATTGTAGGATGTTCAGCAGTATCCTGGCCTCTACCCACTAGATGCCAATAGCACCGCCTCCTCCTCCAAAAATATCTCCAGACATTGCCTCATATTCCCTGGTGGGTAGAATGACTCTTGGTTGGGAACCACTTGTCTACATGTTCTAAACCCCCTCCCCAACCCCCCTGCTGACTTCAAGGGCAGAACTCTTTTTCATCCTTCTTTTCAATGTTTGTAACAGTATGATGCTTAATAAGTCTTAATTGAATAAAAATATAGTAACTTGCATTAAAATGGTGTTTTGTACTAATAAGCCTGGAGTAACTGTATTATCTGTGTATGTCTGGGTTTAGTCAGGAAAACAGAGACACTAAACATACTATCAGAATAAGAGGCTTAATACAGAAATCAGGGCTTATATGAATATGACAGTCACTATAGGAATGAAGTTCTGGAGGGCTATAGTCAGAAGGGAGGACTTTAACCTGAAGTTCTGGGTGGAAAAGCAGGTGTTCACAGGGAAATCTGAGAAGCCACCATATCCAACCTGGAAAGTGAGATCATAAAATGGGAACCCACAGAAAGATCTGGAATTCCACTAAGTCTAACAAAGCAGCCTCATCTGACATCCACAGACCCCCAAATAGAATAGCCTCTGTCTCCCTTTCACCTTTGAAATCTCTCAAATTCTTCTCACTGACAAACCTTAACATGGAACCAATCAAGAAGGAAATTGTGGGAAGTGTAGCTTTTCTCAGCCTTAAGGTAGGCTCTTCAACAGGAAGGGCAGTGCCAGGTAAACAACAGCTAATCCTAACAATAGATATTTTAAGCCACTTTTACACACACACACACACACACACACACACACACACACACACACACGAGCAGATAATGGTCCAGGGAATTTGGCAGTCACTATCATCGGAAAGCAAGTAAATGTGGTTTGGTTCATGCTGCTATTCTTGTTTTTAGTTTGGCAGAGGGCTTGTCCTCTGATCACCCATCCTCTTCAGTCTGTGCTCTGTAGACAGTCGCAATGTTCACTTTGTTTGCACCCAGAACAGATGGCAAACTATGTTAATAATCGAACAGCTCATACTCCAGATGGAAGATGTTACCCTTCATGCTTCTTAGAATTTTGGGTGTCTTATGAGCATTCTCACTAGACCAGAATTGACAGAGAATACGAGGAAAGGATTTCCAGACACTAGGCATTGCTTCACTCTTGAGGAATCGAAGCCTCACAAGCATGTTATCAACTTCTACACTACTATCTGGGACTAAAGCTTACATGAAGTGAAAACATTTCTGCCTTTTAGATATTGAGCCAGATGTCAAACAATTACTTTTAAATAATTACTTCCAGTCCATTAAAAACATGGTGTTGCAGGTGAGGTGTGGTCCAAGGTAGAGTAAAGTTAATATGTCACTTTAGAAAATTAGACTCCAAGTACACATTGAAAGGACATATACTTCAAAGACTCCATGGCCCATGACATCCAAGATATTTACTATCTGGTCCTTCACAGAAAAGGTATGCTGACATGTGGGCTGGAAGGAGGGCAGCAGGGGTTGAAGTCTGAGACGTAAAGGGGACACTGCAAGGACTTATCTTTTACCAAGTGAGGTGAGACTCACCGGAGAGTTTTGAATTAATGAATATCTCCCTAGTCTCACATTTTAACAAGATCCCTCAAGTTGGGGTCCTGACACTAGACATAATTGTTGGGAAGGAAGATGTAGAAGCCAGGGAACCAGGTAGAAGACTATTACAGTAAGTCCGGGAGGAATGATTCTGAGGAGCCATCAATGGGCAACTTGGATGAGCATGCAGCACTGGAGATAGTTAAAAGTCACTAGATTCTGTTTTGGAGACGGGGCTAACTGGACTTGCTGGTACTTGATGTGTTGACGTGCAAGGGAGGCCAGAAATTGCGGCCTTCCTATGTGCAACCTGTGTGATCGGCAAAGACAAGGCCTCCTCAGTAGGGGCGATTTTGCAATGTCTGGCAATGTCTGCAGACATTTTCTCATTATCACAACTTGGAAGGAAGGGTGCTACTTGCATCTAGTGAATATCATCCAGGGATAATGCTAAATACCCTAACACACAGCACAGTTCCCTACAACAAATAATCACCTGGTCCTAAATGCCAGTAGTGCTACAGTTAAAAAACCCTGAGCTAAAGGAAGATCCACCATTGGAAAAAGAGAGAGAGTTGGGTTTTTGTAGATAACTGGAATCTTAGCCCAACGCCATCCCTGGGCCCCAACTCCTGCAAAGCATTTGTGGGCTCTGGCAGGCTCAGGTCTGGAATCCCAGCTCATACCACAACTGAGTCCTGTCCATCCTCCTTGCCCACATATTTCCCCTGTTAGTGGAGGTGAGCTTTGTCCCGCATAAGAGGCCCTGTGAGCTTTTTTTTCACATGGAGACTTGCAGAAATAGTGACCCAGGCAAGGAAGGAGGTTGTGTGAAATGAGAGCTAAATGATGTACGGCACCACGGGGCACACATTCGTTTTAAGAGAAAATGTTCCATTAATTAGAATTTCATGACATAAAACAAATGTTTGGTGAGGACCACAGATTTACAGGAATTATATTCTGTTCACCAAACCCAAATGGACGGCATGTGAACTCAGATATCCTTAATGTTATGCAAACACTCCTTAGTCTTTTGCTGTGGGTAATAACTGATAAGGTCTTACAATTTATTTGGTGAAATATTTGTGTATATCTAATATGTACTGTCTTTTCATTTACCTAGCATTATTATTTTGACTTGCAAATAGATGCATAAATAAAAAATATTTCTTTGTATTCTGACATATTTGTCTACACCATTTATTTTCTTTGCAAATAAGAGTACATTTGTTTATTAAGATTGTTAATGAGTTTGATCTAAATTTGGTATTTTCACACTATCTGGGCTGCTTACTAGCTTACCAGTGGACCAAAAACTGGACAGTGTTCCAAAAATAGGCCATAAACACCTTAGTGTTTGAGTGGCATTGTTAAGTTTAAATTTGCCCTAATTTTATGTCAAGTCAATATGCAAAAATAAGCAACATGATAAGTAAGCAAGGAAAACATTTTTCATATTACAAAAGACTTTTTTCTACTATTCATTCAAGAAGCATTTCCTTTATATATATATATAAATATATAAATATAAATATATATACATACACACACATATATATATACATATATATATAAAGACATAGGAAGCTTCAGTCAAGTATTATTCTAAGTACTAGGGCTATCAAAATATGAGAAACTGGGTTCCTGTACTTGAAGGTCATCAAGGAGGTTGACATGTAAACAGCTGATTTTAATACAGTGCAGCAGGTTCTGTTATAGAGGCAGGTACCAGCTGCTTCTGGGGAGAAACCCATGACACAGGTTCAGGGGTCAAAAACAGGCATCCTGAAGGGGATGATGGTAGAGTGGGGTCTTCAAGGATATGCAGAAGCTCACCAGGTTAAGAGAGGGGAGGGACATTCAATGCAAATGGGAGCAGTGAACAGTGAACTAAAATCACAGATCATAGAACCCCATGAGAGAAGTAGATATAAAGCAGGACATAGGGGATCTTGAATATCACACAAAGGAGCTTGGGAGTAATCATTAAGGAGATGAAACTGTTGAAAACTATGAAGTCTGGAATAGAAGCAGTGGGCCAATGGCATTCCCTCAACCCCACGACAGCAGAAAGCAGGGCTGGTTCAAAATTTGCGGGATCTGGGAAAAAATGAAAATGTGAGGCCCTTGTTCAAAAGTGTTTTGAATTTTAAGATGCTCCAGCAAAGTATGAAACCAAGTATGGGCCTCTAAGCACTGGGCCCGGGTGTGATTGCACAGTACATGTGCCCACGAAGCCAACCCTAACAGAAACTATCAGGACAGGGTAGGAAGAAGATATTAAGACCCTTATTTACATACTCTCTAGTCTCTGGTTGGGAAGAACAGTCTTAAACATATCACCAGCTAGAGATTAGTCTTAAGGCAACATACTAGCCAGCATTATTGTCCTATACTCAAACTCAGAAAGAAGATGGCCAAATGATTAATTTCCTCCTTTTTAAAAATGAGGAAATGGGAGAGCAAAAAATCCAAGGGAGTCTCCTAAACCTACACCTTTAGGAGATAGTAAAGACGTGAATTCAACCAAAGTCTTTCAGATTCAGTACCAGTGTTTTCCTATGCTCCTCTGCAATATCAAGGGTGTCATGTCTGTAGTGAGAGGGATAGGGATGGAAGTTCATAGAGGCTGCAGAAAGACCGTAATTGGCAAAGGGAGGGAGATCAACTAAGAGACAATCACATCCCCTTCTCTCCCCCAGGGAGCATATCCTTTCTGAGCCTTTACTCAGAATCAAGAGGATCATGGCAAGCACAGTTATTGAGTTAACTGTCACAGGACCAGCACTGTATCAGGGAACAGGGCTCCAGAGATGACTTTAACACACACTCAGGAGCTCACCCTCCAGTGAATGAAGACAATAATGGAAATCAGCTACCAAAATCCAGAGTTCCTGACTACCCATTTTGTTTTATAATTGGGAAGAAAAATTTTTAAATAATAATAAAAAGGAAAATTGAGAATGTAGTCTAAAAACCAACAGATAGCGAAAGAGCCTTTTCTAGATGGGGGCAATGATAGAAGATTTGCACATTGCCTTGTGTATCTCAGCTATATTACCATGGATACCCTCACCAATTCTGGAAACTCTAGGCGCATCTGACTACCAGTGTACACATATCTCAAGGATGTGTCTTGTATTATTCTCTATGTGCCCACCACCCCCCGGAAAAAACCCAAGGTCTACTTCAACTTTTGCTTCCCGTGGTTCTGAAAATAAAGCTCTAAGCAGGTGGCATGGTTTGCAAGGCCCTATATGATCCAGCCCCCACTCACTTGTGAAACCTTCTCACCCCACTTTGCCCCCACATTCTGGGAACCCTCCCATCTCAGACATCTCCCCACTCTGCCTTCACCTCTTTAATGCCTTTGTTTTTTCAAGTCTGTAAGAAAATAGCACTTCCTCAGGGAAAAGCATCTCCCATCTGCCAGATGAGACCAGGTCTCCTGTTAATAAGCTCACATAACACCCTATAACTTTCTTCCAGAGCCCTTATCATAGTTAGCAATTATGTGTTCCTGTGGTTAGCTTAATTTACATTTGTCTTCATCTCAGGGTTATGAGTTATTTGAAGGCAAGAATTTGATCTGTTTTGCTTACCATTGGCATCTCCTTTGGCATTTTCTGTAAGAGTACTCAATCTGGAACATCCATTTCTCTGCCACCCTTCTCTTAAGTTGCTTACCTTGACTGTTTTTCTCCAAAGCATCCATCGTTAGTTGTGTGTGTGTGGGAGTACTGTGTGTGTGTATACACATATGTATATGTGTGTATATGTAGAAGTGTTTGTGTGTGTGCATGCATAGTTTCTTGTTACTGTTCGTTTTCCCCAATAGACTGGAAACTCCAAAAAAACCAGAAATTTTGTCTTCTTGTTTACTGCTGTATGTATCCCTACCACACACCTGGCACATAACAGGTCCTCAATGAATCTTTGTTGGAAATACGAATATATAAATAGCAAGTACTCAAGAAATGAATACTGGAAGTTCCTTATGCAGAAATTAACATGAATGATATACTGCATTGAAAAAGAGCTGCTCCAATGATAAGCTTTTCTTTTGGGAAAATTGCTATTTACTCTCTACTCAGAATGACACTTCGACAGTCTTAATTAATTTTACCAGATATCATTAAACAACAAAGGGTTATATTTGGTTTACTTTACTTCAAATTTGTTGTTATACAAAGTTCAGTCAGATTCTTCAACCATAAGCTTCAATGAAGCCATTTGGGATTTGATAGGGACAAATTTGTAACAATCACAAACTTCCAGAGTCTTTGGAATCAGACAGTTTTGGGATCAGACAGACCTGAATTTGAATCTCAGCTTCAACATTTATTAGCAATGTAACTTTGGAAAGCCACATAACTTCTCTCAGTCTCAATTTTCCCTGAAAGCATATGATTTCCATGGACAGTTTGGTGAAAGGACTTACTGTAGTTTAAAGGGCTTAGTGCATAGTTAAAATCAATAAATGATTCCTACTTACTATTCATATCGATCCCCAAGTCCTGTGACACAAAAGAGAAAACTGAGGTCACAAGAATTGAGAACTTCTCAAGGCCATCTATCCTCCCCAAGTCCAGGTGACAGAAATCAGTAGGGTTTACAATTAAACATTATCTACCACCAGGCTGCTGCTGGTGGGTATTAAGGAGGGCATGTAGTACATGGAGCACTGGGTGTGGTGCATAAACAATGAATCTTAGAACACTAAAAAATAATAAAATAAAACAAAACAAAACATTATCCAGCCTTCAGGGAGGGGGACCTGCTGTGTTTGAACTCAGTGGTTTTTTTTTAAAAGGTGGGGGAACAGCGGTGGGGGTCAGAGGGAGAATTTTAAGCAGGCACTGTGCCCAGTGGGGAGCCCAGATGTGGGGCTCAATCTCAGAACCCTGAGATCGTGACCTGAGCTGAAATCAAGAGTCGATCGCTTAACTGACTGGGCCACCCAGGTGCCCCACCATGGGCTCACACTCTTTCGTAGGGAGGGCCAGAGACTCCATTATGTTCTTGCATTGATTGAGGCTCACTGCAACCTTGAGTTCCAATTGAGAAATTTCCTATTCCAAGAGAGGGAGACTCAACCCAATCAAAGAATCTGGTTGAGAAATAGGATGGAAAGAATTTTTCCCTACACCAGTTTTTAGGAATCATTTTCTTTCCTCCTTTCTAGGGCATAAAACAAAAATTGGAACTATGGGATCCTCTAAAATCTTTCATTTTATAAATACCATGTTCTTTATATTGAAATCATTTGCTTAGAACAAACAATTCACTACAGTGCAATTCTGGTGAGTTGAGGTTCAATTTCACATCTAGACAAGAATTATTCCAAATACAGCAATGAGTACATTTTACAATAAGTAAAACTGAGGCATGAATTAAATAAAGTAACAAATCTCAAATGAATTACATAGTGCCATGACAGTGTTTCATATGGCAGGATTGGATTTAAGCAGATTTTCTCAAAGTACGATATAGAAATCAAACGTATCGAAGCTTTGGGTGATTTATTTTCTGTGGAAATTTAATCAGTGAATACAAAACAGAAGGAGCTAGAAGTATTTACTGTTCAATGTTACTGAAGATGGTGGGTCAGCAGCAACACTTAACTAATTGGCTTCCCAGCTAATTAGAAGTAGAGAATATATGCCTAAAATTCTTTCCTTACTGGGAAGATCTGATTTTCCCTTTAATATGTTCAACTAAGCTGTGCTTACAGATTGTTCTTTCTTTTAACTTCAGCTTACCCATGATTCAAGCTCATCTCCATTTTACTCTCATACAGGAATCTTGCCATATTACCATAACATTTTATTCTGAACTGCTATAAAGGGAATTAGTCATTCATTATAACACAAAAATTCAAATTGGTTGCAATTATGTTTTCTGAATCAAACCATACCCTTTGATGTGGATAATTTAAGGTTCTATATTTAAAATGCATTGAATGAGTCATAGCGGTAAATAAGAAGACCCTTAAACTAGCATTCATATCTCCTGCATGTGAAAAATTAAATGGATAATTTCTACCTACGACAAATTTATTTTTGTAGTGGAAAATTTTAAAGAATGGATTTAATTAGCTGTAACTATGCTCCGAAGCATAATTTGAAGTACCGTTGAATGAATGAGGAAAGTGTTTTCAAGAATAGAAAAAAACCTTCTTAAAATTCCCTTTTGTTCATTACTCAACAAACATGTATTAAGCAGTCACAGTTTGCCAGGCAAAGTACGACTTAATGATAACCTAACCTGGCATCATTCTACTCCAGCTCTGGTACTTAATTGAATGAGTTAATCTCTTTGGCTGTCCATTCACAGTATGTGAGGAAAGACTATAGAAAGTAAATGAATGAGTGAGTCTGAAAAGAAACATGAATGTGGATATTTAGGTTTCTTTTTGTTCTGTGTGCCAAAGCAGGTTACTAGCTAACCACCTTTTCTATTTCTTCAGGGATTCAGGAATTTAAAAAGAATCTTATCTCATTCAGGCAGTGATCTATATGCTTAATCATGAGTTTCTAAATGTTTATAGAGGTGAGAACAGCAATTTGCAAGATTCTACAGATATGGAAAGGAAAAAAAGCACGTAAATTTAGGCAGATAAGGGAAAATGTACTTAGAGGAATAGTTCCCATTCGAAAAGTAATTTTAAACTTAAGAACACAGAATAGGTTCAGCATTTTGGAGCTGGCCCTTAAGCTCATCTAGGTCACTGGTTTCCAACCTTCTGCATTAGAGTCACTGGATTTTAAATCTCCCTAGAAACTCTAATTCATTTGGTCTGGAAGGGGTTAGAAGGTGAGGCAGGCATGCATATACTTGTAAAAGATCCCTAGCAGTCAAAGCTGAGAGATCCACAGATCTAGTCCAGCCTTGACATTTTTGGTATGAGGTCCCTGAGGCCTTTAATTAATTAATTTGTTTAATTCTTTTTAAGTAGGCCCCATGCCCAGTGTGGAGTCCAAAACAGGGCTTGAACTCACAACCCTGAGATTGAGACCTAAGCTAAGATCAAGAATCAGACGCCTAACCAACTGAGCCACCCAGACAACCTCCTGAGGTCTTTAAAGAATAGCTTGCTTAAGATGAACACAGTTTAAAACACTTGGAGCCTGACCTAGAACCCAAATATCCAAATTCCTAGTCTGTATCTCTGTTTACAAAACCAAATGACACTGTTTCTACTTCTCTCACTCAGTAGTTGAGATTTAATTACTAGTTAGTAATAGAAAGTCCAAAACACCCTATAACCCATGTGACTCCCCAAGCCCTCTCCCCCTAATGATCTGTGTTTTTCCTTTCTTGCTAAATACTGAATATTTCTTTTGATAACACTGCAATGATTAATATATCTGTTTATTCCACATTTTAAAATACTTTACTTATTTAAAACTTCTGCATCTATAAAATATATCATGCACATTTTAAGGCAAAGAAAACAGATTCAATATTTGAATCCAAGTCCAATTAAAGTCTTCAATATTGAGCTTATATAGCTGGGCACATAAAAGTACTCTAATGTCAGGCCAGGTTTTCTTAGCTAGCTTCCTTATATGATAGTATCTTTAGGTTGAACACTTCCACTGGGTGCTGAAAGCTCTAAGCAAGTAGGGTTCTTGTCCAACTTTATCAACTGTTTCTGGGTACTAGCAAAATGCCTGCCATAGACTTAACACGCAATAATTCATTGTTGCATGAAAAATACTTTATTACATTTTGTTAAGAAACGAGATGGAGTGTCTTAAACCAACTTGTATAGAACAATCCCAGATAGGGGCGCCTGGGTGGCTCAGTTGGTTAAGCGACTACCTTCGGCTCAGGTCATGATCCCGGAGACCCGGGATCGAGTCCCACATCGGGCTCCCTGCTCAGCGGGAAGCCTGCTTCTCCCTCTCTCACTCCCCCTGCTTGTGTTCCCCCTCTGGCTCTGTTTCTCTCTGTCAAATAAATAAATA
This sequence comes from Spilogale gracilis, assembly GCA_004023965.1. NCBI lineage: Eukaryota > Metazoa > Chordata > Mammalia > Carnivora > Mephitidae > Spilogale > Spilogale gracilis. The sequence continues at coordinate 97,665 of PITA01002812.1, read as the reverse complement.
AAATCTTTAAAAAAAAAGAATAATCCCAGATAAATAAAAGTACTGGGGAGATGATTTTATAAAGGAGTAGCTTTATAGTTACTCTATTATAAGAGCTTTGGCCTGATTTTCCTGACACAAATTTGTCCTTGCTGTACCATTTGGATTACAGTTGGGCTCGTTCATACTATGTTAAAGTATTTCACTCAATATATCTTTTACGTGTGGTTGAAGGCACACCAATATGCAATAAGCCCTGATGAAATAAAATTCATACCAAGTTTTCTTGTGTTTTGGGAAATATAAGTACTGGTATTATCTGGCAAAATAAAGAGTGCAGTGCCTTTAGTGACTCACAGGGTACTGTGGAACAGTACTGTGGAAGGCACTGAACTCATTTCAAAAGAAGATTCAATCAATGGTTATTTAGAACAAAATTTTTATTTTTATTATTTATTTGAGAGAGGGAGAGATAAAGAGTGTGAACATGAGCAAGTGGGGGAGCAACAGAGACAGAGAATCTCAAGCAGACTCCCCACTGAGCATGGACCAAACATGGGGCTCCATCTCATTACCCATGAGATCATGCATGACGCGAGTCAAAACCAAAAGTTGGTCACTTAACTGACTGAGCCACCCAGCCACCCCTAGAACTAAATTTTTATTAGGCAGGTCATTTCAATACCACCTTTTCAACTCCACCATTTTGACCCAACCACACACAAAGACTCTATTAAGGCTATTTGCACTTTACACCGAGCTTGCAGTTTTTCAGCGTTTTATCTAATTCATGTAGAAACAATCAACATAAAATACCACTGGCATTTATTAAAATGACCCATGTTTAAATATGGTAGAGATAAATAGCTAACAAGAGAATCAATTTTAAAAACTGACACTAGAAAAACAACTGTTAGTGAGGATATGGAGAAAATGGAACCATTACGCACTGGTTAGTGGGAATGCAAACTGGTGCAGCCACTGCAGAAAGCAGTGTGGAGGTTCCTCAGAAAGCTAAAAATAGAACTACCATATGATCCAACAATCACACTACTAGGTATTTACCCAAAGAATACAAAAACACTAATTCAAAGGGATACACGCATGCTGATGTTTGCTGCAGCAATATTTATAACAGCCAAGCTATAGAAGTAGCTCAAGTGTCCACTGACAGATGAATGGATAAAGAAGATGTGATATATATAGATACACACATATATTGGAATATTACCTAGCCATAAAAAGAATGAATCTTTCCATTTGCAATGACATAGATGGAGCTAGAAAGCACAAATGCTAAGTGAATAAATCAGTCAGAGAAAGACAAATAGCACATAACTTTTCTCATATGTGGAATTTAAGAAAAAAATGAATGAGAAAAGGGGAAAAAGAGAGAGAGAGAGACAAACCAAGAAACGGACTTAAATATAGAGAACTGATGATTACCAGAGGGGAGGTTGATGGGGGGATGAGTGAAAGAGATGATGGGGATTAAGAGTACACTTATCATGATGAACACTGAGTAATATATAGAATCGTTGAATCTCTGAATTGCACATTTGACACTAATATGACACTGTATGCCCACGATACTGGAAAAAAAAAAAAACATTTCATTAGGGCACCTGGGTACTTCAGTCAGTTAAGTGTCTGCCTTCAGCTCAGGTCAAGATCCGGGATCTTGGGATCAAGCCCTATGTCAGGCTCCCTGTCGGACAGGGAGTCTGCTTCTCCCTCTCCCTTTGCCCCTCCCTCTGCTCCTTCTCTCTCTTTCTCACTCTCTCAAATAAATAGAACGTTAAAAAAACTAGATTGCGTAAAGAAAATTGACACCAGACAATTAGCCATGGTAGAAATATTCACCACCACACATTCATACCACACAGTGAATGTTTAATCTCTGATATGTAGCTGAGATGAACTAGAGGACTGGAGGGGAAACAGGTATACATTTAGGGGGTTAATCTTAGGTCTAACATTAACATTAAAGCCAATGTTAATGGAAGGAACTAGGCCTTGAATGGGCCACAAAACTAGAAGTTCCTAGCTCAAGGCCAGACACATAGCAGGGATTCAGTAAATGATTTCTGAATGACTGAATGATACATAAGTGAGTAAATGAATGAATGGTCCTCTATATAGGTGTAGAGTATAATATTTGGATTTGGAGGATAGGCTTTAAATCAGTCCATTCAAAGTTATGGATTAATAAACTAGATTTTGGGAAAGTCAGTGCTAAATATAACATAACTGTTTCTATTTCTTAATTAAAATGACCACAAAGTTGTTATTCTTACTCTTAATTTCTCACCCTGAAAGTTAATGAACTGTATCTGTTCCATGAATAATTGAGTTGAACTTGAAAGAGAACTCGACATTCCAAAAGCCTCCCACACTACCAGTTAACTGTGATTTATCCTTTTACTTCTGAAGAATTTTAAGCATCTTCTATCTGATTTGAATGACAACCAATCTGTGCTTCCTCTGTCTTTATTCTCCCAGGAAGAAGATGCTACTCGTGAAAGTCGTTTTAATTTCAGTGGTTATGGGATGGGTCACTGCCTCCAAGTGAAAGATGGAACAGCTGTCAAGACCACACCTGCCAACCCGCTCCCACAACCCCCAAAAGATGCAGATGCCATCAAGAAGAAGTTTGTTGATCGGGCAAAAAGGATTGACACAATATCTCGAGCTGCCTTCCCATTGGCCTTCCTTATTTTCAACATCTTTTACTGGATCACATACAAGATCATTAGGCATGAAGATGTCCACAAGAAATAGATGTGCCCTTCAGACCCTGGACTTTCTTGCCTAAGTATTGTGCTTGTAAATACACAGTGAAATTGTCTTTATATCACTTTGACAGAGGAGGAGACTGGGGGAG
>PITA01002812.1:33068-94702 GCA_004023965.1 Spilogale gracilis | reverse complement strand
TGGCTTTGGTTTGGTTTTGACTAATTCTGGTACAGAAAATTTAGCTTAAACCACACACACACACACACACACACACACACACACACACAGAAAATGCTTACCATCTGACAATAGTGACTATCCTATAGTGAGTCAAGGACCAAACTTTTTCAGGAAAATGCTGCCTCGTTTTTAAAACAAGTACTCTGAGCTACGTTCTTTACAATGTCTGTAATTAGTGTTTCACCTGAGAAATCCTTTTGTGGGTCATAAATTATTTCTACTTATTGAAAAAACAACAAATAAACACCAACCACAAAAAACATATTTCTACCTTACTGTCCGTGTAGGTGTGCAATTTAATATTGTTTTTCTTTCCTAAATGTAATTTGAGGGTTTAAATTGTGTGTCGTGTAATTGATTTGATAGTATATCCTCTTAAAAATAAATGCCCATTTTATTTTAGATCCCGATCAGCACACTGTGTTTTTTTCGCTTTGGCTATATTTATGTGTGACTCTAACTGCTCAAGTGTGACTTAGCCATTGCAATGTCTTGGCCACAGTATTTATGGAGATGGTGTGTCCTGAAAGGTGTAGCTCATACTAGCTTGAAATTTACATTTCTGCTCTCATTGTAGGTGTAACTACTAGTCTTAATGTCAAATGACCCATGATTTCTACTGTCAATGAAGTGAATATTGTTTTAAATATCCTTAACTAACTTAAAGAATTTTAAAATTGTACTGTGATTTTCATAACCCGTTGCCTTTTTGGTACCAGAGCTACGTGGTTTGAATCCTGGCTACATGTTTTAAGTAAGAAAAAAAAATAAAAGACGTATTTTTGCTTACTCAGATAAAAGACAACCTGTAAAAATATGATGAAAAACTTAAATTTTACATGTGCTGTAAAAGGGATTATTAAAAATATTTGTTCGATTTCAATAAAGCTAAGTGTGCCACAGAACTTCCGTAAGAAACTTTTCATTTTTGCACTACAATGTAAATAAGTTAGATGACAATGGTAACTTGGATTTTTGTTTCTGGTCTTTCTCATAAACTTAAAGCACTTATAGCTATGATGTTGTGTCCTAATATAATAGCATAGTGACCTCAGGAAGAAGGAAAAAATAGTATTCTCGTGGTAGAAACAGAGAAATGAGGATGTGGAACTACTGGTAGTCACTGTGGGCAGAATGTAATACTGGATACTTCATATGAGCTCTGAAAAAGTTCCAAGAACTTTGAGGAATTGTGAAATATCAAAATGAAAAGAAATTTAAAAGAACACTCTGTCTATCTAGCCATCCTGATCTTGTCAGGAATGGAGTTCTATGATAAAAAAAAAAAATTCTGAAAACCTCAGTGAAGTAGAGGAAATTCACATTAACTCCTTATAGATTTTCCTTAACCAAAGATATCCATCATTACTATTTTCAGATAAGATGCAGATTTATAAGTTGATGCTTACAGCCTTTTAAACCTATTCAAATATTGAATCATTTCCATAGAGATGAATATTATAGAATGGCTAAAAGCAGGAATTTTGCAGATAGAAGGACTAGCTTGGCCACCTATCAATCGTGGGATCTTTGATGAGTTACCTGACGTTTCTGAATAGCTCCAGTTTCGTAGAGTTTTAAGACGACAAACTGGGAAAAATGCAATAAAGGCCATTAGCTCAGTGTGCAACACAGTAAATTTCCAATAACTAATAGATAATAGTAAAATTATTATCATGAATAGTATTGGTTATCCACTGGGAAAGAAGCCTCACAATTCCTCACCTTGGCAAGATTAATGCTCTGCTTTTTGTATCATTCCTAAAATATCATTTCTGTCTGATTGCTCATTCCTTTCCAAACAAATAAGGCAAAGTCTTTGATCTCATTTCTCTTCCTCCCACTAAAAACAGTAAACTGAAGCTAAAATTGCCTTCCAAACATGAACCTGACTCTGTAAGTATCTTAGGAAGAGCCCTTATGTTGCTTAGGGAGGGATGGGGAGGCAACTTGGGGGATCATCCTAAGATAAATGATCATATCTAATCAATTTGTGTACCATATAATTTTCAGGGGGATGGTCCCCACCTCAGACCAAAAAAATTATTTTCTTATTTTTATTAATAATTTATTTTATTTTTTCAGTGTTCCAAGATTCATTGTTTATGCATCACACCCAGTGCTCCATGCAATACTTGCCCTCCTTAATATCCACCACCAGCCTCAGACAATAGTTAAAGGATTCACCTCTAACCATATCTGCCAGCCACTCAAGTGAAGACATCCTGGATGATGGCAAGAGGAATTCTTGACTTATCTCTGATTCTCATCTACATTCCATGGAAAGAATTCTTCAGTGCATTGATTTGAATGATATAAATAAGATAAAATCTCAGGGAAAAAATTTTTGAATGCTGTATACTTTGACAAAATAGATAACTCCCCCATAATGTTATTGGAGATTTTATTTAAGATGTTTTTGTTTCATCATAGTATTTGAAGGAAATAGTTCAAGAATAAAATCATGGATCTGAGGAGGAGAACTTACCAGTTTTGATTAGACTCAAAGCTTCTGGAAGAAAGTGGCTATGTTTTTGTGGGCTCTCTGCAGCTTTCTGCCTACCAAAGCTCAAATGCCCAATGAGTATTATTACTATAGCTAGGAAAAAGTTGGTGAGGGAGGATATGATGTGCTTACTGACCAAGTTATAGAAGTTTTTCCCAACAAAGCAATGACAAGAAGTAACAAACTACTGATACAATTTTTCAGAAAATGGATTACTGGGAGATCTGCATTTTAAACATTTTTCAATTCTTATCACTCGGTTTTAACAACAGATTGAGATGACTTAAGGCTTAAGACTCTTTATGGCATTCCCAAACACCTTGGCTCCAAACAGATGCGACAAACCAGACTTGCTGTATATTTTTAAAAATCCTTCCAGTGTTAGCATTAAGCTCCTCAGCTGCACTACTAAAGAGAACTGCCAAATTCTGACACCAAATTTTCCAATAAAGATTAAAGGAGTATCATTTTACAGTATGCTTAGCCAATTACTATCAAGTAAGAAAGCGTTAACCAAAACACAGGACAAAATTCCCTATCATAAGATTCATAGTTTGGGGGGAAAACATCTATTGAGAATTTTTTTTTAATTTATGCATTTCCTAGTTTAAGCCCAAAACCAATTTGTGGAATGAACATAAGTCATATGTCTGCCAGATATATATGTTTTAACCTTTCAGCCTCTGCTTTAAACTTTTTCTGGTTTTCACCAATTTGGGTTTTCCTAAGTATAATTTAAATGATTCAAGTAATGCATGTTCTTCATAGATCACAAAGTAGAACTAAAGATAACACCACAACCTCATACTCATACAGTGCTTTCAACATATCAAAATGTTTTGATGTCCACAATAGCCTTCAACTCTAAAAATTGTCCAAGGTGTCCCGATCCAAGGGATCAATACCCATCCTCAGTCAATAGATAAACAGAAGCTCCGTGAGTTAAATGCCTCACCCAAAGTCACCTGTCATATTGGGGGTTGAACATCCAGCATAATTTGTTTCCTAATTCCTCATACCCTATATGTTCACTATATACACTGTGTTTAGGAAAATAAAAGCTGAGTAAGTGAAAAGTCATGGTACCACTGACTCGCTCTCATGGATGACTAAATACTTTGGTAAAGGTCATATAACCAAAGATTTCTGTTGAAAATGCCTAAGAGAAATCATTCAAATGCTACATACAACATTAAGAATATCCTTGCAGAGTAATATCTTATGCAATAGATGGTCAAAAAGATACTGGGCTTGAAAACTTCTGTTGGTCAACAGAACTCAATTTAGTAGAGGGAAAATGACCTTCACATTGTCATATATGCCCCCCATGTAAGAAAATAAATGCAATATTCCTACTTTGGTACAAACACACTTTAAAGATACCAAGTAATATAGGGCACCTGGATGACTCAGTTGGTTAAACATCTGATTCTTGATTTCGGCTCAGGTCATGATCTCAGGGTCGTGGGATCAGGCCCCATGTCGGGTTGTACAATCAGCATGGAATCTGCTTGAGATTTTCTCTCCCCTGCCTCTACCCCTCTCCCTGCTGGCACACTCTCTCTCAAAATAAATATATAAAATCTTAAAAAAAAAAACAAGTAATATAGTTTCCCCGAATCTTAAAGTAGTATGTATGTGATGCTTTCAGACTGTGAGATAGCATTTAGAAAGCACATTGTCATCTTGGCACAGATGATTCATAAATAGGTGAATTTGTCTTCAAAGAGGAGAGCAAAGCTCTGGGGTGTTCTTTTTAAGAGTGTACAACACTGGCCTTCTTCTGGTAGGACCCAGGGCTGGCCATGAAATGGATAGGTTGGTCAGTCCTCATGCAGACTAAAGCCTCATGAGAGCTTCCAGGTTCCCAAAAATAATAGAATCAAGAGCTAGGAGACCCTTCATGTGCAAGAATCAAAACTAACCAATATGTCATCAAATTCAATGGATAATCACTTCCTGAGCTACTCCTTTGCTTTCTAAGGAGAAAGATGTAGAGGCAGGGTAGTAAGAAAGGGAAGACAGTACTCAGAAAGTTCCTTTTAAGGCATAAATCAGATCATGCCACTCTGATTTAAATCTCCAATGCTATCTGTCAAGGGAATAAGTCAGAATCTTCATTGTGGCCATGTAATCTGACCTCCCTACCTGTCTCCCATCACCTTTTCCTATCTTCTCTCTCTCCAGGCATACTGGCAGGTACTTAAACATACCAACCACACTTCTACTTTAGAGCTTTGCATTTGCTCTTTCCTCTGCCTGGCATCCTCTTTCCTTATACCAGGAGTTGCAAAACTTTTTAAAGGCCAGCTAGTAAATTGTTTAGGCTTTGCAAACCATATAATCTCTGCTGCTACTATTCAACTCTGCTATTATGGTATGAAAGCAATCATAGATGATATGTCAACAAATAAGTACAGTTGTGTTCCAATAAAACTTTATTTACAAAAGCAGGTGGCACGCCAGATTTGCCCCGCGGGCAGTACTTCACCAACACCTGCTCTCGATACATATAGGGCTTACTTACTCATTCAATTCAGGCCTCAGCTCAAATGTCCTCTTATCAGAGAAGTCTTCTCTGACCACCCTATATAAACTAGTACCCTCTAATCATTATACTCCATTTCTCCATTCATGCTTTATGTTTTCCATTGCATTTGTCACTTCCCAATTGATGCTTCTATGTGTTTATTGGCATGCACACAAATACATACACACATACATACATACTTTAAGGACAGTTTCATGTGAAATAGTAGAAACACAGGTCACAATACAATACTTGTTGTATTCCCTGATTCTAGATCTGTACTTAGCACTTAGTAGGTGTTCAATCAATATAGTATTTGTTCAATGAATACTGAATAGTTAATACTTACTAAAGAGTTAACTGAGTGTTTGCCTGAGGGGCTTGGAGATGGAAGTAAGCAACCTAATACTAGCCAGTTACATAAAAATTTCTTTCAAAACTCAAAGCAGGTTTTGGGTTTGTAACAATGAAGAAATTAGTAGATAAGCATTTTCTAAAATGTGTTCTGTAAAACCCTTTCTACAGATCCTTAAGGGTCTGAGATATAAGCCACCCTGCCTGAATTGAGTTTTTGTAGTTTCCCATTGACTTTTATCAGAAGATGGGGGACTTCTAAGACATGGGGTTGCTGAGAGATAACCTCAGAGGATCTCAGGCATTTCAAACATATTTCCCTTTACCCCCACTATGTAGTAGTGACTCAATTTCCCCTTGATAGTCAGGATCAGCCACCCCAGCTAGTCCAGTAACCTCTTCTTTGTCTGCTGGCATGAGGAGCCCAGAATGCCAGGCAGCATTCTCAACTTCCAGTTCCATTATTGTCTCTTAGAGGAAGCACAAGTCCAGACTCCATAAAATGTTACAGGTTTGATACTGTGTAGCTAAATATTCTTAAAGCATAATTTTCAAAAAGATAAATCATGACACTCGGGCAAGTATAAAATTGACATGTCAAAATATTTAGCTTAATAACTGATAAAAAATAGTAAAATATTAAAACCAGTCCAAAGACATTTGGGAAGTTAGGTATTTACAAGCACTGCCAGGGTAAGTTCCCAGAGTTAAACACAAAACAGGTTGATGTCCAACAGGTCCATGACCAGTAACTTTTGGAATTATTTCTTCTTTAGACAGAAATTATTTGCACTTCTACAGGACAAAATTCTGGAAGGTCACCTCTGCCTCTACAGAGTAGGCCAGACAATACAATGTCAAGTCCAGCACTTCATTGAAAGAGCACATGCAACCTTTTTTTTTGGGGGGGGGTCTATTTCCAAGTTTCAGATAATTTTTATGACAGATCACAATTCAAATTTAATGCTTACCTGTTATTTGACTATTAATATCAGACCTTAACAGGACCAAGACCCAGAGCATTAGTGATAAGCTCTATATTACATAGCACGTTAATGTAACTTTGGGCTAAGGAACCAAAATCCCCTCAATTCTATTCTGGTTCCTTTCCAAGTACTCCCATGAGCTTTTCTCCATGTATCCCTGGTAGACAAAGTTAGGGCAGTTTGTCTCCTTTATATAACTTCTACTTCCATGTAATTATTTGCCCATTCTTCTAGAAGGCAGGTGGCATGGTTGTAGAAGCACAGTTTGTGGAATCAGATCTGAGTTCAAATTCTCCCTCTGTCTTGTATTTGTAAGGTGTCCAGTGCTAAAGATATTGTAAACTAGAACATAATAATGTCTACCTGGGCGTCCAAACTTTAATGTCCCAGTGCTAAAGATATTGTAAACTAGAACATAATAATATCTACCTGGGCGCCTGGGTGCCTCAGTGGGTTGGGGGCTCTGCCTTCGGCTCAGGTCATGATCTCAGGGTCCTGGGATCGAGGCCGGAGTCGGGCTCTCTGCTCAGCGGGGAGCCTGCTTCCTCCTCTCTCTCTGCCTGCCTGTCTGCCTACGTGCAATCTCCTCTCTCTGTCAAATAAATAAATAAAATCTTTAAAAAAAAATAATGTCTACCTCATACAATTGTAGGTAAGGACTAAATTGATCGGTATCTGTCACTTAATGGGTAGTGAATAAATATTAGTTCTCATTTCCTTTCCTACCCACCTTAAATTAATGTTTTATTTCACTAACAGTGGTCATTCTGTACCTATCACCTTGTGTGGTCTACTGTAACTATTGTAATTTTATTTTTTTCTATTGTAATTTTGAATTATCATCTAAACATCGAAAACCTACAAGTGAAAAGTAAATACAAGAAGACCTTATCAAGAGACAGTCTGAACAAACTTCTTGGGTAAAAGGGGACAAGAGAGTTTTTATTGTTTCATTTTGTCCTAATACAGAAAGGAAAACGTTTTCCTGATTTAAGTATTGAAAAAGTTTAAGTTGGCATAATCAGTGCCAGTAGGAAGAAATTGTTAGGAGGACTTCTACTGTATATAATTAACATTTGTGCAGCACCAGTACAGTTTACAAATCATTTGCACATACATTCTGCTCAATTATCTTGTGATCAAAGGAATTGTGGCCTTTGGCAATTTTCTCCCATAGCCTCAGCTTATTCTCCTGTATTGTAATGGAGAAGAATACTGTTTCCCATTAGAAAGCCTAGCATGGAGCAGGCCTTCAGTGGATGATAACCATGACCACCAGCATCATCATCATTTTATGGACAAGAAAACTGAAACCTAGCACAGTCCATGGGATTGGTTGCTGCCACAGAGGTAAAGCCAGCCATCACAGTACTACTCTTATGCGACTCTAGGCAATGTCTGGATAATGAGGATGACGATATTTACTGCACTTACCCACATTTCAAGCCTGCTATAAGAATAAAATAAAACCACAAATGTCAAAGACCTTCAAAAACTATTTTATTGAGGAGGAAAGCGAGGCACAGAGAGGTAAAGTAACTTGCAGAGGGCACACAGCTTATAAAATGTCGCAGCCAAGATTAAAACTCTGCCTTTCTGCACAATCCATGCTCTTCGTCACCACAGTATATTGCTTCTTCAATGCTGGATATACATTTATATACAGTTGTATATACACTGTATATACAACTGTATATATACAACTGTATATACAACTAAAATACACATAAAATATACATTTGGTACATTTATTTTTAGATTTTATTATATCACTTCGAATTATTCATTTCCTTTTCCATTTCCCTTATGAAACTTTCAAGGGTATTCTATCAGTTTCCTAGGGCTGTTGTAACAAATCATTGCAAGCTGGTGGCTTAAGACAACAGAAATGTATTCTCTCCCAGCTCTGGTGGCTGAAAACATGAAATCAAGGTGTCAACCAGGCCATGTTTTCTCCAAAGGCTCTACGGAAGCACCCTTCCTTGCCTCTTCCTAGCTTCTGCTGGTGGCCGGCAGTCCTGGGAGTTTCTTGGCTTGTAACTGCATCACTCCAATCTCTGCCTCCATCTTCACATGACCTTCTTCCCTCTGTGGCTCTGTCTACAGATCTCTCTCTCCTTATAAAGACACCTCATAAGGCCCATCTTCATCCAGTATGACTTCATCTTAACTAATTTTATTTGTTTAGATCTTATTTCCAAAGAAGTTCCATTCTGAGGTTCTAAGTAGACATGAACTTTGGGGGAACAGTATTCAACCCAGTAGAGGCAGCAATTGTGTCTCATTTTCTATAGTCTTTCAGGCGCCTGGCTCAGTGTAAGGAACAAACAGATATAGCTTACTGCTTCAGCATACAGGTGCTGCCATGAGATTGCCTGGGATGAAATCTTAGTTCCGCCTTTACTAGCGGTGAGACTGTGGGCAAAGGTTCCAAACTCTCTATGCTTTTAAGTCATAATATGTAAACAGTATCGATTTTATCAAGTTCTAATGAGATTTAAATTAGTTCACATCAAGTGCTTAGAAAAATCATTAGCCCCCAAACAAGTGTTCAACAAATATTACTAGCATTATTTTTAGACAACACATTAATATTTGTTAAGATAATGAAAGCAAGGAGTGTCAGAAAGCACTGAAAACAGCTTACATTCAAGCTGTTAATATTATAAAATACTTTCACATCAGCCCTTTTACTGCGCATAGTCTTCTTAGAGCATCAGTGAACATTCAGTTTAAAAGAGAGAAGGGCTGCAGAAGCAAAGGTGAAAAGGAAAAGCTTGTCTTTCCTTCTCCTCAGAGGAAAAAATTTCAAAAGAGCCATGGAGAAGTAGTATTATTTCTAAGAGATCATGCTAGGAAAATGGAATTGCTTTTCTGAAAAAAAGTAGATTAATACCTGGAGGGTCTAAAATGTAATTATGGTATTGATCTCAGGAAAGTCTTGGATGGATCTAATTTTTTTTCTTTTTTGCTCACCAGTATCATTAAAATGGGCTCACATGTAAGGGTCTGCAGACTGCAAATATCTGTACATCACAAAGCAAAATAAGCAAAAAGGTCCTGTTAATGGATCCTGGGAGGCATCAAGGTAACATTCAATATGTGCTCTTATTTGGTTCCTTCTTTCAGAAATTTTCCTAGTGGCTCTGGGGACTGATTTAGCAAGCTATTAATGAAGTGGCAAGGCAGCACTAGGTTGCAAATCAACTTGAAAGTTCTGTCTGTATCCTAGCTCCATCCAGTCTGCGTGTTGACTGAGGGTGCAAGAGGACCCCCAAACCTCAGACCAAAAATGAACTGAAGCTGATATTACATCTTTCCCCCTTGCCCTAGTAAGGAGATGGCTTTTTTTGATTCCAGCTTTTTTACTTCCCCAGCTTCTTTCCCCTCCAACTTCTTCAGGTTTCTGCAAACAACAGTTCCCTTTCCCACTTGGTCGAACAAACACACAACCCACTGTTTTGCCTCCAAACCCAATCAAAAGCCTTGACATTTATGACTCGGGACCCCGGATTTTTAAGAAAGAGACTTTAAAAAATATTTTATTTATTTGATAGAGAGAGCAAGCATAAGCAGAGGGAAGGGCAGAAGGAGAGAGAGAGAAGCAGACTTCCCACTGAGCAGGGAGCCCACTGCGGGGCTCAATCCCAGAATGCTGGGGATCAAGACCTGAACCAAAGGCAGAGGCTTAACTGACTAAGCCACCCAGGTGCCCCTTTTAAGAAACAGTCTTAACAACAACTCATATTATGGGTACTTCAGGTGGTTGAGGGAGAGCAAGCTGGAGATACATTTGAGGCCTCTTGGACATCTCTGATGCTGTGGTTATACTTTTACAAAATCATTTAGTCAAAACTCTTAGCATTCCATGTCCTTCTTCACAGAGAAACTATACCAGCTGCAGGAGTTTAAAATGCTTGGATCTTATTCTGGAATGGGAATGAGAAATAAGCCTGGAAAGAAAAGCTGGGATGAAAAGATAATGTCACATGCCTGCTTAAAGGATCTTGGGATTTCTCTTCTAAGTAATGACACACCATTACAAGGTTTTAAGCAGGGGAGAGACAGAACTGATTTTGCATTTCAGAACATAATTATGGCTATAGAGCACAGAAGAGATAGGAGGAGGATGAAAGAGGGATGATCTCTAAAGTTTTGAAATCAAATATTTCTTTGAAACTTGACAAGATTCATCTACTGCTGAACATAACTTAAGCAAAGGAGAACTTCTAGTCTGGACAAAGAGGTAAACAAAATGGACGACAGAAATGTGGATGAAATTTTTTGTAAAATAAAATTATTTATTTATTTGAGAGCAAGAAACACAGCTAGAGAAGGAACACAAGTAGGGGGAATGAGAGAGGACAAACAGGCTTCCTGCTGAGCAGGGAGCCCGATGCGGGGCTCAATCCTGGGATCCCAGGACCATGACCTGAGCCGAAGGCAGACGCCCAATGACAGAGCCACTCAGGTGCCCCGTGGATGAAAATTTATGCCAGTTAAAATTCACCAGCTAAAAATTCAGTAATATTCCATTTCTGGTTACAATCAAGAGTTAAGCAAAAATGGTAAGGTATTATCACTCTGGTTAAAAACATGGGCTTCAGCACTGGAAGGCCTGGGTTCAAGTCTCAAATGTGTCACTGTCTGTTCTTTCTTTTCCTGTTCCTGTCTCTTTGATGTGTTGCTTACCCTCTTAAATCCTCAGTTTCCTCACCTACAATGGCAGTAATGAGAGCAGCACCTGATTTGCAATGTCCCATGAGGCTCGTGCATGGAAACCGTCAGAACCTACAACACAAGGTTTGGGGAAAGGGTATTGTTTCCCAAACTTCATGGTTTATTTACATGTGGAGGGACCTCACTAGGGTAATTCCTTCTGGGTCCTCTATGCCCCTCTCTGGACAGGAAAAGTAACTGAATCTGATTGTGGAGTTGGAAGGTGTTTTCCTGCCCCCCCCCACCCCCATCTCCTCTTTCCTTTCTCTTGGGGGATGGTCAACCCTGCAAAATTGCATGTTGTGCTCTGGACTTGCCATATGTTTTCAACATAATGGAAGTGTTTGCCATGGAGGAAATGTTTTCAACATTTCCCTTCAGGGAAAGCCCACGGTTCTCCAGCATGATCTATGACTCAACAGACAAGTCTGACTAATTCTAGAGTGCAGAATTTTAGAGCCTGCTCGCCCACAGATATAAATCACATTTTCCAATAGCAGTACTATTTACAGTAAAAGTGACACACGTATACCACACAGGATGTGTCTTTGGTTAATGTTTTCTAAGGAAAATGCCTCTTGGCTTTTAATATCCCAACCTCACCTAAGTACTTTTCAGGGGAATGAGGGTTGTATTAAAAAATTACATTTATGCCTTAAAAAATCAATACAACCTTTCTTAACAAAACAGTGTAGAGGAAACATCTCAAGTTTCACTCCTAATGCAATTGGCATTTAGAATAAATCAAGTTTAGATGGATCAGAAGCACACACAGATTTTTTGAAGTGCTCCAGAGTGTCAACAGAGGAGATCTGTGGCTAGAATATTGCTGGCACTAAGAGAGACATAGCTATGGACAAAGCAACTGCTTGTTAATGACCATATTATTTGGTGTTAACAAAGCAATATTTTAAGCATTCTATATTATGATATGACAGCTTGTTCTTTATATGTAGGCATTTTCATATGTTTGGGTTGTGGTTGGGAGTTTGGGATTGACTTGTAATGCATGGCAATTTCTCCCATTTAAAATAATTGGAAAAGAGCTCCTTTAACATTTTTGTGCAGAATATCTGATTTCATTAACAGAAAACCAGTGTTAAGCAAGAGATGTTGGCATTTTCAGCCTCCCATCTGCCTCACCTACACCTACTTTTCTGATTTTTCAATTAGCTCACAACACAGTGGAAAAAGCAGATGGCTATTTGTTGGCCTCCACTAATAAAGAGAATAAAGTAAAAGTGACAGGATGTCACTTTCCAGACAGGTCACAAAAGACTGACTTCAGTCTTGCTCTTCCCGGGTCTTATTGTTTGCTTGCTTGCTCTGAAGAAGCAAGCTGCCATGTTTCGAAATGCCCTATGGAGAGGTCTATGCGGCAAGGAATTGAGGGAGTGCTCTGGCCAACAACCAGCAAGGAACTGAGGCCCTCAGTCCTATGAGGCCTATGAGGTGCTGAATCCTGCCAACAATCATATAAATGAGTTTGGAAACAAATCCTCTACCATTTGAGCCTGAAGTTGATTGCAGTCCTGGCCAACACTTTGATTTCAGCGTTGTAAGAGACTCTGAGCCAGGGGACCCAGCTAAGCCATGCACAGATTTCTGATCCACAGAAACTGTGCAATAATAAATGTTTGTTGTATTAAGCTGCTAAGTTTTAAGGCAATTTGTTGTGTGGCAATAGATAACTAATACAATCAGTAAACATATGCCAATGAAGGGATAAATGCATGACTTAATTATTCCCCCAAAAGCTCAGCTGATTTGGATCCTTAGGTACTTACTTACAGGAAATGGACCCAGACTTCTGAGTATGCTTGAGTTTATGGGAAAATTACACAGGGCATGTGCCCAAAACTTGGTTGGATCCCATCAGTTTAAATCCAGCATAAATTTAGAGAATTACTGTCTGGAAAGGAACTTCGAGGTCATTAGCCAAACACCCTCATTTTATAGAAATGGAAACTGAGATTTAAGATTTTTTTTAATTTATTTATTTGACAGAGAGAAACACAGCGAGAGAGGGAACACAAGCAGGGGGAGTGAGAGAGGGAGAAGCAGGCTTCCGGCTAAGCAGGGAGCCCGATGTGGGGCTCGATCCTGGGTCTCCAGGATCATGACCTGAGCCGAAGGCAGTTGCTTAACCAACTGAGCCACCCAGGCGCCCCTGGAAACTGAGATTTAGAAGAGCTAAGTGACTTACTTGCCCAGGGCCATAGGATCCATGTAAGTGTTATAATAGAACCGAGGGCTTCTGATTCCCACTACAGAACTCTTCCATGACTTCCATGACAGTGTTTAGAGGACAGGAATTATCAGAAGGGTTGGAGGAACCTTGAATGTAGAAAATCAGGCTCAAGAAGGGCTTAGAAGAGTTGGTGGGATTAGGGAAGGCATTCCACATGAGGGGTTCATGACAGACAAATAGTGATGGGACTGTACCTCATGGGAAGAGTACAAAGAATCAAGATCTCCATAGTTTGGTAAATCATCTTGAAGTTCATATTTAAAGTAAGGACAGGGAGCCATTGGAAAGAAAGGAACCTACAAAGAGAAGTTAGCAAAGAAAGGAGGGAAAATCTTGGTGGACGGGTAAACCAAGGAAGGAACGTTTACATAAGACTTTATGGCAAGCAGCCAGAGTGAATCTGGAAATAGGAAAAGTGCGTGGGCAGGAAGAGATGGTGGGCATCAGAATTTGGGAAACTTGCTAGTTTCATAGTCTTGAAGCAGAAGGAAAGAGGAAGTGTTTATACCAACAGATAGAGGGCTCAGACCTGTGCTTAGAATGTGCCAAACCCTTACCTGGATCCTGTGGCATTTGTATCACCCATTACATGACTGTATGAGCTGCCAGATATGGTTATAGAGTTCAACCTACACCACTGTACATCACGGTCCCATGACAGGCTAATCAAGCTTTGAGGACTAACATGTACATTTAGCCCACAAGACACAACCTTTAAAGAAATTCTTGAGAAAATATTGATTTCTTTAAATTACTGATTCCTCAGACCTACACTGAAGACTCCCAAATGTAATAGCCTGTCATAATGTGGTCTCATCGATTCTGTGATAATTTCCTGACCCCAGACAGACACCAGGGCGTCAGATAGGGGCCAAAAGGACAGTGGACTGGAGTCCCAAGTCTGGCTTCTATTCCAGCATGACCGAACATCTGTGTACGTCATTTTCTTCAATTGCCCAATGTAGATAATAAAAACTGACTGTCTTATCTCACAAAGCTTCTGTGTGGGTCGGAGTTTAAAAAGTATAAAAGAATTATATAAATACACGCTTATACATAAAAAGAGGTTCCACTAAATTTTCCATTGTTACCATGAAAAGACCTTTTTTCCCCCCTCTCCATAATGGCTTCCTTCACAAACAACAAAGAAGTTCAAAGGCTAAATTACATAAAATTACATAACACTGTCACAGCACATGCAATAAATATAGGACTGAGATGATTCACAAAGATAATAGGATCAAGGCCCTGCAAAGCAGAGCATTTAATTTCTATGATCCTGGCTAGTAAGGAGAGGTGGGGAAAAGTCTTCAAGGTTTCAGTTGTGGAAGAAGTACCAGAATCCAAATGATGAAAGCAGAACGAAGTGGTGGGATGAACATGGAGATTTCTCTGACATATTAAGGTAATGCTAACTGTTGTAACAAATAAGCCCCCAGATCTCAGAGGTTTAACACAATAAAACTTTAACATTCACTCATGCAAAGTCCAAATGGGCATTTCTTTTTTAAAAAAAAAAGCTTTTATTCATTTATTTCTTTGAGAAAAAGAGCAAGCACATGGGTGCACGTGAGCTGGGGAAGGAGCAAAGGGAGAGGGAGAAGCAGACTCCCTACTAAGCAGGGGCCCAGAGCGGGGCTCAATCCCAGGACCCTGAGATCATTATCTGAGCTGAAGACAGATGCTTAACCAACTAAGTCACCCAGGAACCTCCCCAAATGAGCATTTTTAATTGGCAAGTAGCTCTCCTCTCTTTTCAAGCAATGATTTGGAACCCAGGCTCCTTGATATCCCAGGCATTGCCAAAGACTCAAAGGCCATGCTGATTCCTCTGTATCTGTCTGTCATGTAGAAAAAAGATAGAAGAAGGAACACCTACTTTCAACTACTTATCCCTGGAGATGATACACATCACTATCATTCACATTCCTGTGGGAAGAACCAGTCACATGGTCCCAGTAGATACAAGAAAGATACAAAATGTAGCTCCTGGTTTGCCAGCAACAACTCCACACTAGGAAAAGAGAGTTCAAACCTTTGGGGAACAGGTAGCCATCTCTTCCTCACCCAAGAACAAAGAGAGAAAACAGATTTCTAACATTTTGCATCTTTTCTTTTTGCCAGCATTTCTATGCAATACATGCATCAAAGGTTTTTATAACTAGAAATGTTACCAATAAAACAGCATTGCTTTGAAAGCCACTGCCATTTATCCTTAAATCATATGAAAACAGTCCATCAGGGTTCTAAATCAGAGATCAGAAGCTTAAGGGAGAGCATCATAAAAAAAATGCTTTGAAGTCAAGTCAGGCTCGGTTTTAATCTCTGCTCCAGTCCAAACAATAATGGGCCTTGCACAATTTATTTAACCCTTCTAAACCTCAATGTCTTGGGCAACAGCATAAGCTCAATAATAAGATCCTAAAAGGAGTTTGTGAAGACTCATCAAGATGGTATGGCAAGTTCTTGGCCTATAAAAGGCACTTGTAAAATAGCGCCCTCACAGCATCTACAGAAGTTGAGTTCATACATTCCCTATGGCCCCATTTACACCCAAAGCATATATATATTTACCCAAAGTTAAGTACCAGAACAATCCAAGAAGCACTCTTCATAATAGCTAAA
Source organism: Spilogale gracilis (assembly GCA_004023965.1). Lineage (NCBI taxonomy): Eukaryota > Metazoa > Chordata > Mammalia > Carnivora > Mephitidae > Spilogale > Spilogale gracilis. The sequence continues at coordinate 78,689 of PITA01002812.1, read as the reverse complement.
ATGCAAAACTGTTACATATGCCCACTAAGAATAGAATGAACAAATAGAGGGTAGCGTATCTTACATGTAATACTACACTGCCATGAAAATGAACAAACTACAGCTACGTGCACTCATATGGGTGAACCTCACAAATATTGAGCAAAAGATATAAGAGAATACCTACTGCGTGATTCCATTTATATGAAGTTCCAAACAGACAAATTTCACCTATCCCATTAGAAGTCAGAAAAATGGCTACCCTTGGAAGAAGTTGTTGAATGGGAACAGAGGTGAAAATGGCTTGTGGGAGGCAGGTGACATTCTCTTTTGGAAGAAGGGAGGTGCCAGTTACAGAGCAGATTCAGTTTGTGAGAATTCATTAAGCTGTACACTGAGATCAATAAAAACAGTTTTAAAAAATAGCATCCTTCCTCTGAGAGATTTCTGACACGCTTAAGTATTACCCATGAGTGCCACCAGCCTTTGGAAGGGGAAAAAAAGAGTTAAAAGGAGCAGGAGGGGAGCAATGTGAAAGTAAGCCATAGAGAGGGTGGAGAGATGGTGAAGATGCAGAATAAAACTGGAGGGTATGAAGAGCCAGAGATATCTACCATTTGTCTTAAAAATGCCATTTTGTGTTATATGCCCCAAATCCCTGACCATAACAAAAGAGTCCAGGGCATTTTTCCACAGTGACACGGGCCTTCTTATTTGGGCTAAGTTTTAGTGCTGCTAAAAATACAAGTCTTCCCTATGGGCAATCAACTACATGTCTTCCAGATTATATTGTGTCTTTCTATTCCATATGCCACCCTGTCATTTCTGTCATTGTGATTCTTCTTTCCTGTGTCATTGTGGGGAGCTATGGTTATATGTACGTGTATGGGGAAGGGATTGATCCTTAGCAATCCCAATCCTAACACTCTGTACCACATATCCTGATCACCAGTAGAGGCTTCCAATACCATGATCATGCAAAAGTCTTTTTCTGCTAGTACCATCCCAGATAGCCTAGATTCTACAGGGGCAACATATAGTAACTCAAGCCTGGGCTCACTATACATCCACATATTTAACAAGGCACCCAACTGTAACTATATGTCATATGTAGTTATCACATAATAACAAAGAGTCATGACAACATGACAACACTAGAAGTCATTGATCAACACATGTGGTTTGTTTTATAAGTATTTTATAAATGTTAGCATCAATAGCACCTTAATAAATTACCCTTCCATTTAATCTAGGAAGAAAGTTAAGGCCAACAGAGTTGAGTAACTTGCTTTAAAATATAAAGGTAGTTATGGCAGAACCAAAACAAAAATCCAGATTTTCTTTTCCCTATCTAGCACCCTTTTTACCACATATTTTTAAAGGGCTTCTGTTTATCTCTACAAGTACTGGGCATAAAATGAACATGATTCCAGCATTCTCCATGTCCCATTTCAATCATAAGCCCCAAGGTCTGATGTCTACATAAATAAGCATCTTGGCTTTTCCCTAAAACAAATGTATTAAGGTAAAGTTGTTATGAAGTTTCTAAAGGAAGCCATATCAGTTAATTTTTTATTTCCTCAATTGTTGAGTTTTCCTTTTTTACCTTTTCTGAAACGTGTTTAAAACTTAAAGATACAAAAATAGTATAAAGAACCCCATATAACTTTACCCAGACTGATCAATTTTTAATATTTGCTACAGTTGCTTTATAATTCTGTCTTCCACCTTCCTCTTCCTCCTCCTTCAACTTCTTCCTCCTTCTCTCTCTCACATACATTATTACTGTTATTATTATCATCATCATCTATCCTCTGAGAGTGACTATATCATTATTAGTATTTTTCTCTGAGTAGGTTACATAAATCACACCACTTTATCACGGAACACTTCAGTGCATATTTCCCAAGGGCAAGGATGTTTTCTTACATAACCACGATATAGTTATCAAATTCAAGACAATATTATTATCTATTCCATGGTCAACATTCCAACTTTTTCAATTGTCCCAGCAATGTCTCTCTCTTCTTTAAAAAGATTTTATTGATTTATTTGACACACAGAGAGAGATCACAAGCAGGCAGAGAAGCAGGCAAGCAGAGAGGAGGAAGCAGGCTCCGGGCTGAGCAGAGAGCCGGATGCGGGCCTCAGTACCAGGACCCTGAGATCATGACCTGAGCCGAAGGCAGAGGCTTTAACCCACTGAGCCCCCCAGGCGCCCCCTAGCAATGTCTCTTAGAGCATTTCCCCCCACACAGTCTAAGATCCAATCTAATAGTACATATTACATTTGATTTTCATGCTTCTTTGCTATCTTCCAATCAGGAACAGTTCTTTGGTCTTTCTCTTCTTCATGATATTAACATTTTCTTAAAATGCAGGTCTTTTTGGTAATAGAATGTTCTTTAACTTAGGTTGTATCTGTTAGTTTTTGCTATATAATAAACCACCCTCAAACTTAGCAGCTTAAAACAAAAATTTATTACAACAAAAAGTTATCATTTCTCTCAATTTGGTGGGTCAGCTAAATGATTCTTCTGGTTTGGGCGAGCTTGACTAGAGCTGGATCATTTCTCTCAATTTGGTGGGTCAGCTAAATGATTCTTCTGGTTTGGGCGAGCTTGACTAGAGCTGGATGGTCTAGGATGAGCTCATGTGTCTGGCAATTAGGTGAATATGAGCTGAGGGGATAATGATGGCCTGGCCATGTGTCTCTTGTCATCTGCATTAGTGGGTTAACCTGCACTCATTCACATGATGGTTGTCAGTTCTGAAGCTCAGCAAGGGAGCAAGCGCTAGTGTACCAGCCTTTCCCAGTCTTTGCTCACATCGTGTTTGTTAATGTCCCATTGGCCAAAGGAAGTCCAAGGCCAGCTCAGTGTGGAAGAACACTCTCAGAGATCATGATCAGAAAAAGGAGAATAATTTGTGGCCATTTTTATAATCTACCATAGCCGCTAAACACAGAGGATGAATTTTTTTTTAAGACAGAATATGCTATTAATGGAAGAAATGAGCAGAAAAGACAAAAGCCTCCAAAATAGTGAGGTACAAATCCTTAAAATTTATATCCTTGAAAGAATCTGAAATCAAGGTTCCACCCCACTGAGGGAAAAGGCTAATAATACAAGCTGCCTTTTTTCAGTTGGTCAAAGGAGGCAAATTTAAGAGCCTATACATGAACTGTACTTCTCACTCTCTGACAGAGAATTCTGTGTAGAGGAGTATGTCCCTACGGTAAGATGAACAAGACAGAGATGATAAAGGGACACTGGCGATCTTCATCCCTGCTGGGATAGGGCCAGAGAGTCCCATGACTATGATAAAGAAGGGAACCTACACTCATTGTACGCACAGCACCAGCAGCTCCTTCCTCAGTGCTAGGGGCTGCTACGCAGCAAAGGAGGCCTTGGAACACCCACATTTACCATTGTGTTTCAGGAAAAGATGGCAATCTGGACTGAAATGTGAAATTTCCAGACTCTCTAAACATTGCTTCAAGTATTTTTAAGAACACATCCACATGCTAAATTAGGCCCAAAGACAATGCATTTGAAAACTCAATTGTCTAACCTATAATCAAAAAAATCAAACTATAAGAACAGAAAAGGTTGAAATTTTGAATGAATAAAATGCTTATCTAATCCCCTTAGACAGTCTCTCAACCTGTAAGATGTACCTTTGTTTATGCTCAATAAATACAAGCCTTAGCATCATATACATAGACTGGGTACACTTTAACCTCAGTACCTATCATCTGCAGCATGATATATTATGTATAGCATAGATGATTGAACTTTTTAATATTGCCCTATGCAGACATTCAAGGGGTAATGGAAAACTGACAAAGAACAAGACCATGACACAATTTCTGAAATCAAAAACCTGAATTTATTTCTCACTTAAAGAAGAGAAAGATTGCTGGTCAGGCCATCTTTCTGAGCAAAACAAACTGCTGATTTAGGGGATGGGTCTGTTTTGAGGTTACACTGTCAAAGATAATAGGAGTGAAAAAGAAAAGATAATAGGAGTGGCCAGTCTTGGAAACATGTTCAAAGTCAGTGGCTTCCCATTAGATGACTGTCAAATGCTGAGACTGACACTGATTGGCTGGTTTTCAGATAAAACAGCTAAGACAGCTTTAATTCTTGTTTGGGGTTTGACTGCGACCATGGCTAGAGCATGGGCTGTCTTTCCCTAAGAGTGTGAGGGCTTTTGTGAATTATTGGAATCAACTGTGTAGAACTAATGTGGGGTACTGCAAAGGTTACACCATCGTGGCCTCATTTAGGCATAGATGATATCTACCAATGGGCTATGAGCTTATTATCACACGGGGTGTGACTCCTCTGTGATGTCATGGCTCCTCAACTACAAAGTCAGGGCCACTTCTCATCTCAACCTAAGAAGAGCTCCATCAATGTAGACAAGTAGATCTTGCTCCTCTGAAAGGTGATGTTTCTACCCTCATGAACTATAAAAACCATTAAGTCCAAAAAATAGGATTTCCTTGAAAGCACAGTCTCTCTGATGCCCAAATACTGGGACAAAAGGGGTGAATAAGAGAAAGCATGCGATACTGAAGAGGAACAGAAGGGGGAAAAAAGAAGCCAAGGTAAAGGTAGTTTTGTGTTTTATTACAACTACATTTGGAATCAGAGAATAGATTAGAATTCAGGTTGCTCGATAGTGTTCATTTTTTATATACTCCTATGAAAGAGTTCCTAACTCCCATGACTTGCCCCCTTATTAATAGCACATCTCTAGCTTCAGATAAAGTAGGATGTGGGATATACCTTTATATATACAAAGCCCAAGTTAGATCTTATATGTGATTCCTCTCTCCTGGCTTCTCATGAAAAGAGGGTCACAGGAAGCCTCAGGGAATTAGAAGGGCTCCAAAAAGGGCCATAGGGAGTAGGTGAGACAAGAAGAAACTTGCCGGGGGTTCAGTGCCAAATGACAATGCCATGTATTTCAATCAGTCTTATATCTATCTGACCCTGGCTGAGGGAAATCTCTCCCTCTCTCCACAAAACTGATGGGATGCAAGGAGTGGCTTTAAAGTGACATAATAAGAAAATGTGTTATTTCTCATAACTACTCATTCATCCATTCATTTCACAAACACTGAGCATTTACTAAAGGCATAGGCTTCAGAGCAAAATAAAATTCATCCCTGGACTCAAAGCACCACAATCTTAAAAGAAAAAGAAAGACACAGATATAATGACATACCAGGTGAGTACAGAGGTAGGATAACTGCCAGAAGGAGTGAGGTATTTAAATAAGTAACACTCCCTATGGGTTTTGGGAATTCACCAAGGTGGTATTTGAATTGGATCTAGTAGGAAGAGAAATGGCTTTCCAGGAATTTATTAAATATTCACTTTGAGTAAACCATAGGATAAAGGTTCACAGTGGGAAATGGAAATTTAAAATTTAGTCTTGGATTTGTCAATAGATTTTTAGTTTTAGCAACAAAAGCACAAGCAACAAAAGATAAAATAGTCATTGGACTTCAACAATATTAAAAACTTTCATGCACAAGAGGACACTATCATAAAAGTGAAAAGACAATATACACAGTGGGAGAAAATAGTTGTAAATCATATACCTGATAAAAGTCTCATATCCAGAATGTAAAAAGAACTCTTAGAACACAATATAAAAAGACAGTCCTAAGGGCAAATGAGCAAAAGGCTTGAATAAACATTTCTCCAGAAAAGATACACAAACGGCCCATAAACACATGAAAAGGTGCTCAACATCACTAGTCATTAAGGAAACCACAGTCATTAAGTCAAAACCACAGTGAGTTACCACTTCACATGCACTAGGATACTATAATCAAAAGACAGATAATCTCAAGTCCTGGCAAGGATGTGGAGCTATTGAAACCCTCATACATTTCTGGTGGGAATGTAAAATGGTACAACCCCTGAGCAAAACAGTGTGGCACCTCCTCAAAGAGTTAAACATAGAGTTACTATATGACCCTGCAATTCCACTCCTAGGTATATACCTGAAAGAATTGAAAGCAGGTATTCCAATAAAAACTTGTGCACAGTATTGCATGGAGCACTGCGTGTGGGGCATAAACAATGAATCTTGGAACACTGAAAAAATAAAATAAAAAAAAACTTGTGCACAAATATTTATAACAGCACTATTCGCATTCACCAAGAGCTAGAAGCAACTGAAATGTTCATTCATTCACCGATAAATGGATAAACAAAATGTAGTATATCATACAATAGAATATTAGCAAAGAGCCACAGAATATATATCCTTTTTTTAAAGATTTTATTTATTTGACAGAGAGAAACACAGCCAGAGAGGGAACACAAGCAGCGGGAGTGAGAGAGGGAGAAGCAGGCTTCCCGCTGAGCAGGGAGCCCGATGTGGGACTTGATCCCGGGTCTCCGGGATCATGACCTGAGCCAAAGGCAGTCGCTTAACCAACTGAGCCACCCAGGCACCCCCCAGAATATATATCCTTAAAGAGGTAATCTTAGAAGGTTTTTAAGAGTAACACTGTAAGGGTGTCTGGGTGGCTCAATTGTTAAGCATCTGCCTTTGGCTCAGGTCATGGTTCTGGAGTCCCGGGATCGAGCCCCGCATCGGGCTCCCTGCTCCGTGGGTAGCCTGCTTCTCCCTCTCTTACTCCCCCTGCTTCTGTTCCCTCTCTAGCTCTTTAAAAAAAAAGAGTAACACTGCAATTTAGTATTTGTGAAAAAGTCTAGTTAGTTGTAAAAAATTACTGAAGGGGGAATGGTGATGGGGAGGTCAGTTGCAAACGATTCCAGAGATGATGAGGGTTTGAATTAAGGCATGGCAGAAAAGGTGGAAAAAAGAGGCTGGCATGAGATAAGCTTTTGAAACAGACTGGATAGCAGTTCATGACTGGATTTAACAGTGAGATATTATAAGGAGTTGGGGACATAGAGCTGGGAGTAGAGGGTAGTATGATCAACACTGAGTGATATATCAAGAACAGGTCTGAGGGGAGTCCTAAACCTTAGGCATCTGCACATTGGGGGAAGGTGTGTAGACAATGGATTAGCAACATGACTATGAGATTTGGGCCCAGACTGAACTTTTAGAGGGTTAAGAAACAATTGCCTTTTCTGACCAGGCCCAAGGAAAGTGGTCCATTCTGAGCCCATGTATCTCATTACTTTCCAGGTTGGTGATCACAGGTTTTACAGAATGAACAACAGTCTCAGAAGCTCTAATTGGGTTATTGACACTGGTATTGATGTTTTCTGAATTGAAGGACCTTGCATCAAATCATTGTTTTTTTTTCCTGAATGAGCCAGAGGACTTAATTAGCATTTTTCACAGAAGAAATGGAGAGGCTGAAGAAGAGGCTGGTTTGCTTTTGTTGGCTACCAGTCTCCTGTAGTACTCGTGCACTCTGCAAATGCTACTGTAAGGAACCCTGATTGTAGGTGGCAGAACTCTGTCAAAAAGGCACTACTTTATGGACATACAAAGAAAATGAAGTAGGGTACAGAGAATAAGCAAGGAGGTCAGTTGAAGTCTTTCAGTTGGGGTCATTCAAGAGGTGGAGAGTGACTGAAACAGGTAGAAAGTCAGCAGTAGAGGTGGAAAAATAACTCGTCATGAGATGGGATTTAGTGAATGGATACAGAGTGGTGAGAAAGATTATGAAAGGCTGGGAAACAGTGGAGGGTGGAAGGTGGATGATGGATACATGAGGAATAGACATGAAACAGATCTCAGGCAGGTACAATCCTTGCTGGAGGGGATGAGCACACCCCTATTTAGAGAGTTAGCTTTCTCTAAAGTGAGTGAACAAGGGGGCACTATGAATGTTTGCATGGTGTATATGTGATGGTTAAACCTGAGAGGGGATGAATAAAGAGAGTACAATGGGAGAAGCCTAGTCATGACACGGGGAAAGGGCCATTTTGGAAAGAACTGTCTCCATGTATAGAGGAGGGTGTGATGACCACACATGTCTACCAGAGATTATCAAGGATGCCCTCTTGGCTCAAGCATGAGTCTGCATTTCTAATACTAGTGTTGGAATCAGGGGCACCTGGATGGCTCAGTAGGTTAAGCTTATGACTCTTGGTTTCAGCTTAGGTTGTAATCTCAAGATTATGGGATCAAGTCCTGCATTGGGCTCTGCACTTGGCAGGGAGTTGGCTTGATGATTCTCTCCCTCTGCCCCTTCCCCCTCTCTCTATCAAATAAATTAAGTAAGTAAGTGTTGGGATCATGCTACTTTCCCCAGCCCACAATGTTACTATGGTCAAAAGCCCCATTAGGACAGTGGCCCTCAGGTTTTTCTTCTTTTCTTTACAGTAGCATTAGCAGAGTGCAGGACTACTACAGGAATGTCTGATGACAGCCAACAAAAGCAAACCGGCAGCTCCTCCAGCCTCCCCATTTCTTCTGTGAAAAATGTTAGTTAAGTTCCCTGGCTGATCCAGGAAAAAGCAATGATTCTATGCAAGGTCCTTCACTTCAGAAAACATCAATACCAGAGTCAATAAACCCTTCTAAGATCAAATATTTCTGTGGTTTACAACTATTGGAATAGCAGTCCATTTGTCTCCATGCAACAGGCTTGCTTCCTTTCGATTCATTCTTCAAACTGTAGCCAGAAGATATGAACTATGATATTTTTATATTTTTGGTGTTATTGTAGTATCTAGCATTGTGTTTATCAAGTAATTAGAGTTAAATAAATACTAGAAGATTTTAATGTCTCCTCAGGTTAAAGTCCAAATCTGAAAGTGGTTTGCAGGGCAGTGCACCATCTAGAACTGACCTAGCTTTCTGGCATCTAAACGTTTAGACCACTCCCTTGTATTTCAGAGAGTGGTCTAAACTAAGCTTGGAAAGGCAGATTTGGTGGCAGATTGCTTAGTTTCCTGTAAACCACATTAGATGCCTCACTCCCTGATCTCAAAAGTCCAATGCCTTCATCTTATCATCAAATTCTACTCCTAGGTATCTAATCAACATATGTTGTCCTTTACCAAAGCCATGTACAATGATGTTCATGGCAGCGCTGTATACAACAGTTCCAAATGGGAAACAATCCAGATCCCACATGAACAGGAATCAATGTGGTATCCCTTAAAAGGTGATATCATGCAGCCATGAGACAAAAGTAACTACAGCTAGATATAACAATGAATCTCACAAACATAACACTGGGGAGGAAAGCTAGGTACTGAAGAGCATGTGCTATACTATTCCAAGTATATAAAGTCTAAAAAGAGTCAAAATTAAACTATGATATTACAAGTTAGGAAAGGGTTACCCCTGCAGAGGAGAAGGGCAGGTTCCTCTCTAGAATCAGACACAGGTAGGCTTCCTGGGAGACAGGTAACAATGTTTCTTAATCTGAGCTACAGTTACATGGGTGTTTGCTTTGTGCAAATGTATCCATCCTCACACTTAGGATTTATCCACTTTTTCTGTCATACCATAACAGTAGACACTTTAAAAAAAATTCTCTGCCTTCATACTCTGTATCTCTCTTTTTTGGCCTAAATAATTCTTCGCTCTTTCAATATCACTTTCTCCAGAAGCCCTTTCCTGAATTCCTAGACTATTTTAGCTCATCCTGTTGTGTGCCCAAAGTCCCCTGTTGTTCACCTAACTTAACAACCCTCCATATTTAATTACAACGATTTGTTGGATCAAGTTTTGCAAATTGGCTTTATATATCTTTTCAGGGACATTGTGAGACTGCACAGATTTTAATAGAGAGAATAAGAAGGGAGTAAGATTTAAGAATACTCTCCCAAGGGTAGAATATCAGCCCCAAAAGATACAAGGGTGAACTAGTTATTTATTACTTTGTAACAAATGATGAAAAATTTAGCAGCTTATAATAACGCATACTTATTCTCTCACACTTTTTGTGCATCACAACCCTGGGTACAGATTAGCTGGGTCCTCTACTTCAGGGTCTCACAAAGGTACTATCAAGGCAACACCAGGGCTGCATTCCTTTTGGGAGTTGCAAGGTCCTCTCCCAAGCTCACAGTTGCTGGCTGAATTTAGTTCTTTGCCACTGTAGAACTCAGATCCCCTCTTTCTTGTTGACTGTTGGATGATGGCTACTCTCTACTCCTGGGTCAACCCATCTTGTCACACACAGACCCTCTAGCAGGGCACTCAACATGGCAGCTCCTTCAAGGCCAGTAAGGGAGAGTCCCTTGCTCTAGTAGGCTAAAAAGGACTCATATAATGCAAAAGAATTACGGAAGTGAAATCCTATTACCTTTACCATATAATATAACCTAATCAAGGGAGTAACACCTTATCACCTTTGTTTCATTATGTTGGCTAGAAGCAAGTCCCAGGCTCTGCCCACATTCAAGGAGAATATATTATGCATGGGTATAACTCATTAAGTGTTGCCTTAGAAGTCTGCTTTCCACAAACAGGTAACATTTAGAGAGTGAGGGAGATCCTACCAGCACCCCTCAAATTTCACATTACAGATGTGGGACTCAACCTCCAATATGGCACCCTCTGATCATACCCTTGTGTAATCCCTTCTACACGGAATGAGAATTGGTCTATGTGACCATAAGAAATTGGCAGAAATGATGACATGTGACTTCTGAAATTGTATCAAAAAAGAGTATGCAATTTCCACCTTTGTGACTTCTCAGAGAAGCTGGCCACCACGCCATAAGGACATTGAAACAGTCCTATGGAGAAGCCCGCATGGCAAAGAAAGCCAATTAAATTTGGATTTTTGATAAACAATAATAGTAAAAGTACATCTCAAATCTTTAAAAAAAAGTGGGGGGGCCCTGGGTGGCTCAGTTGGTTAAGCAACTGCCTTCAGCTCAGGTCATGAGCCCAGAGACCCAAGATTGAGCCCCGCATTGGGCTCCCTGCTCGGTGGGAAGCCTGCTTCTCCCTCTCTCACTCCCCTTGCTTGTGTTCTCTCTCTGGCTGTGTTTCTGTCAAATAAATAAAATCTTTTTTAAAAAAGTATATCTCAAATACTAAAGACTCATCTTACAAAATTATTTGTTGTTTATCTGAAATGCAAATTTAACTTGAATCCTGCTTGTTTTCCAAAATCGGCTGTCCCTACCCACTAGCAGCCCTGTGAATGAAATGCATTTCCCCACGCAGCTTCAATCAAAACCTTATCTGACTGCCGCCACAGCTAACATCTTGACTGCAACCTTGGGAGAGACCCTGAGCCAGAACCTCCAGGCTCAGCTGCTCCTGAATTCCTGACCCACAGAAACTGAGACCATATATGCTTGTTATTTAAATCCACGAAGTTTGGGGGGTAATTTATTACACAGTAAGTGATGACTAATACAATAGGTAACTGTCTACCCACTATCTTGCCCAATCAGCCTCTCTCTTTCATGAGACACAATAATCAAGAATGGTTCCATTGCTTAAGAAGCAAATCTCTTTTTTTGTCGAAGAGTAAGAAAACAGTTCAGAAATGACAGCTCATCATCTATTAATGAAATGCCTCAGTATCAATGTGAATTAATCTGTCAAACAGGACTTACTTGTTAGGGAAGTCAGAAGGCATTTTTTGTTGTGCTTGCTTACTGAAGTTGGCAACAGCAGCTTCAACATAACAAAGCCTGACAGCTAGATGCAGCCTGAAAATGCTGATGATAGTCAAGTGATATCCATTAGAAATATAAAGTCCTGCAGTTCCTCAAGCCAAAAGGGGAATGACAAATGTGCATTAGACTACTGAGATTTGCCAGGGTCCACTCTGTTGCTGGAGGAACAAAAAGACGTTTAAAAATGATTTACACATTATTAAACATATAGCTGGAGAGAAGGGAGGAAACTAAGCACAGGACCTTAAGAGCCCTGATTCTCAACTAGAGGCGATTTTGTCACCGCTCCTCTTCCCCAGCAGACACTGGGCAATGGCTGGAGACATTTTTGATTATCAAAACGGGGTGGTGGAAGCTGCTGGCATCTAGTGAGGAAAGACCAGAGATACTGTTAAGCATCCTACAGTGCACATGACAGCTCTCACCTCAAAGAATCATCTGGCCCAAAATGTCATCAGTGCTGAGGTTGAGAAATCCTGCTTAATAAGAGAAATATAGGACTGGACAGAACAAGGGGATGCAAGAGAAGCATCCTGGAGCCTCTGCCATCGCCATGACCTGCAGAAATCAGCATGCGCTTACCTGCCAATAGGAAAATGCAGAGTGACTCAATGAGGGGAAGGGGCCAAGATGACAGGCTTTCTCCTGCTGTCTACAAGCAAAGGCCCCCAACATCTCTATTTCCAGGGACTCAGAGATCATGCGGCAGAAGCAGAAAAGGGAAAAAAAGAAGAAAGAGGAGCCCAAGTAGCTTTGGGGCTTCAGGTCTAACCCTCTTGCCCTTGGCCTGCTTGCAGTGAGCCAGGCCCACCATGCTTGCGTTTTCTCCTCTAGTGCTCACAGGTCCCAGCACCAAAGGCACTCCTGTGGCCCCGAGTCTGCAGCAGGTCCCTTCTGTGCTTCCTTCCCCTCAGGTAGCCTCTCTCTTCCTTGGCCACTCCTGGGAGTGTGGGGTTTACCGCTTCCCAGGTTTTTTTGGTTTTTTGTTTGTTTGTTTGTTTTTCCTGAGGGGCTTATCCTAAAGTATTGAAAGTAGCTTTGTAATTAAAAAAAAAGAGAAATAGATGATCTTCTTCAACTTATGACAGGGTTAAATCCCTATAAACCCATCATAAGGTTAAAGTATCACAAGGTAAAAATGCATTTACTACACCTAACCTACTGAACATGATAGCGTAGCCTAGCCTACTTTCATTGTGGTCAGAACACTTACAGTAGGCTACAGCTATGCAAAACCATCTCAACACAAGGCATCTTTTATAATAAAGTATTGACAATTTCATGTAATTCATTGAATACTGTGGCAAAAGAGAAAAACAGAATGGTTGTCTGGGGGACAGAATGATTGTCAGCCTATCTGTTGTTTGCCCTCATGATCACGTGGCTGACTGGGAACTGCAGCTCCCTGCCCTGCCCAGCATTGCAAAAGAAGACTGTTCCACATGCTACTAGCCCGGGAAAAAAATACAGATTCAAAATTCCACGTATGGTCTGTGTATCACTTTCATATCAAATAAAGTTGAAAAATCACAAGTCAACTGTCATAAGTCGGGGATCGCTTGAATTGTTTGTTACTGACAAATCAGATTGCTATAACACTCTGGTATTTAGAACATTTCTATTTTGAAAACACTTAGTTCATTGATCCATTCTATACTCTTTCATTCCATATTCACTCATATATTCATACTTCATTCAATAAATTTTATTGAGTGACTCCCTGTGCCAGGTGCTTTGGGAAAAACTGTGTATAAGAAACTCATTCAGCTATTAAATAAATTAGTAAGCACCTGGAAATGATATGAAGGAGGAATCAGATGTGTGTTCTCTCAAAAAACCCACAAAATTTTGAGTTAATACTGAATACAAATAGCAAAAAAAAAAAAAAAAGGAAAAAAAGGAAGCAAAACCCTGCTGATTTAATAATCAAAGCTTTGTGTAATTCTAATAATGGGTCATTTTCTTCAGGCAAACATTTAAAGAGTAGTTGTCACAAGACCACAGGCCAGGTAAAGTATGCATCACTGGGCTAATGTATGAAACTAGCTGGTCATGTGTGTTTTCACTGACTGACCTCCATTTATCTTGAATCTTATACAGCATATAGTAATTTATGATGAAATTTAAAAAGTGTTTGTGAAAAACAGCAATCAAGTAAAACTGAAAATGTCAGTGATGACTGAAGAGCTAGCCTTAGGATACATACATATCTTGCACAACAACTTCAGCTCAGAACAAAGCATGAACAAGCATTTCAACTTGGCAAGGATGGGGGTCTGTGAAGACTGTGAACATGTTTCTTATGAACAGTGAAGTATAATAGCGATATTCAAATCAGAAAATAGGAGGACCTGGGAGTCTCAGAAGAGGTTTCAAAGACAAGAAAGGCAAAGGCGTAGTCCTAAAGCAGTTTGGCTGACACATAGGATACAAGAAGGAAAAGAATAAGATACCAGTAGAAAGGCCATGACTGAAATTTAGAGGATACCCAATGCTCAATGAGATACTCACATCTAAACAAAGGCAGAGGGGCGCCTGGGTGGCTCAGTCATTAAGCATCTGCCTTCGGCTCAGGTCATGATCCCAGAGTCCTGGGATCAAGCCCCACATCGGGCTACCTGCTCGGCGGGAAGCCTGCTTCTCCCTCCCTCACTCCCCTTGCTGTTGCTCCCTCTCTAGCGGTGTCTCTCTAAACAAGTTAAACAAAGGCATAGAGGGAGGAAAAGAGTGAAAATATTTTTTATATTGTTCAGTACTACTTCAATTAAAACTACTTTTCACCTCACACCTGCTAGAATGATTATTACAAAAAAGACAAGATAGTACATGTTGGCAAGGATATAAAGAAAAGGGAAAGCTCGTACACTGTTGGTAGGAGTGTAAACTGGTGCATCTACTATGGAAAACACTAGAGAGGTTCCTTAAAAAACAAAAAAATAGAACTACCATATGATCCAGCAACCTCACTTCTGGGTATATATCTAAAGGAAAAGAAATCAGTCTCCTGAAGAGATAGCTACACTCTATGTTCTTTGCAGCATTATTCACAATAGCCAAGATAAGGAAACAACCTATGTGTCTATGACAGATAAATGAATAAAGAAAATGTGTTATATACACACAAGAATATTACCTTGCCATAAAGAAGAAGGCAACCCTGTCATTTGTGATGTGATAAATCTGGAGGATATTATGCTAAGTGAAATATGCCAGACAGAAAGAGAAATACTATAGATTCTCACTTGTATGTGGACTCTAAAAATGTCAACCCCAGAGACAGAGACTAGAACAGTAGTTTGCAGGGGCTATGGTGTGGGAGAAAGAGGGAGATGTTGGTCAAAGGGTACAAACTTTCAGTTACAACATGAATAAGTTCTGGGGGGTGTAATGTAAAGCATGGTGACTACGGTAAATAATATTGGATTGTATACTTGAACTTTGCTAAGAGAATATATCTTTTTTTTAAAAAAAGATTTTATTTATGTATTTGAGGGAGACCATACAAGCAGGGAGGGGAGGGGCAAAGGGAGAAGCAGACTCCCTGCTCATCAGGGAGCCCTACATGGGGCTCGATCCCAGGACTCTGAGATCATGACCTGAGCCAAAGACAGACAGCCAAAGACAGACACTTAACTGACTGAGCCACCCGAGTGCCCCAGAGACTAGATCTGGGTGGTAACTATGTGAGATGATGGATGTGGTCATTAACTTGATTATGATAATCATTACATAATGTGTACATATGGTATATCATTACATTGTATATCCTAAATATATAAAATTTCTGTCAATTATACTTTAATAAAACTGGGTGGAGGGACTATCCTTACAAAATGAGATTCTTAGCTCTCATAACCAGCAAGAGTGTGATTCTAGTTAGAGATACCTGAAGCAGATCATGTCACTGGAACACTCTCTAGGTGTCAGCCTTTTTCTTTCTTGCTATGTTCTCCATGAAGCAAAACCATCTTCACAACTCTATGCCAAAAACGTCACATCTCTAAACCCTACAATGAGCTTCTCCATTCAAAGAGATCCTAGGGAAAGAGTCTAACTGGCTTGGCCTGTGTCACCAATCTGTCTGTTGAACCAACTACCAGGATATGAGGTCCTTTGTTTAATGGCCTTCAACCAAATCATATGATTGGACTGAGAAAGGAGCAACTACCCAAAAGAAAGAGAGCAAATAAACACCAGACAAAATAATCAATGCCTACAACCTAAAGGTCCCAAAATAGCAGAATGGTTAGATAAATTAGGGTATATCAATATGAAAGAATATTAAGTAGCCATTAAAAATTCTATATCATGTTTCATAAATTCAATGAGATTCCAACAAATGACAATAATTTTTGTCTAGAACTAGGCAAGTTAACTATAAAATTAAATAATAAAATAGGCAAGAATAGTTAGGCAAACACCTGAAAAATAATAAAAGCAATAACGAATGACAAGCATTATTAGATATTAAAACATATTTATAATAGTATAATAATTTAAAATTTGGAACCAAGCACAACTACGTCAGTGTAACTAAATAGCCTAGAAATATAGGACATAAATACACATGGGAGTTAGCAAACAATAGAAGAGGCATTTCAAACCTGTTGGATAAAGTTGACTTTTTAAGAAATATAGAGATGATTGGGTAGTCCTGTTGAAAAAGAGGTTGGCACTATACTTTACATTTTGCAGCAAAATTGACTCCAAATGCATCAATGACTTAAAGGTAAAATGTAGAAATCTTAAAAGGACTAGAAGACAAAAAATGGGCGAATTTCTTTATAACCTGGGAGTGGAGAAAACCTTCCTGTGATTCATGGGAAGTGTATAAGTCTGAGGAAAGTACAAATGTTCTAATGCATAGTTTCTTTCCTATCTTCTCATACGTAATCAAGGAACAAATTCCTACAGCTCTGGTCATGTCACTTTATTGTCTATAAACTAGGACATTTCCTTTTGGGGCCTTTTGTATTCCCACTATGTAATTTCCATTCCTCTAACCCAATCTTTTTATTTTGACACCTTTTGGTATAAGTTTCCATAATCTGTTTCAAATGTTTTAAAGGAAGGTACATATGGGAAAATAAAGAAATGAATGAATACAAAAGAAAGAAAAAAGAGTAAGTGAAGCTGGGAAGAATCAGAACAAAAAAAGGGAGAAAGCATGTTAACTATAAAGGTTGATAAAAAGCCATACATTTTCATTACATTAGAATCTGAGGTTCCTAGAAGCCAAGGTATGAAGGGAAAAATTAGGTTACAAATATTTTGTTTTAATTAAAAAGAGTGACTATTAGTTCCTCTGAGGAAATATGCAGCATTTTCCTGGCACAGCATCCTCAAAGAAATTGAAACCTTAGGAAGAAAAGAATGTCCGACTCTGAGGATTAAGTGCATTAAGTATATATAAAAGCCATTATACTGCAAACTGTTTTTTAACACTAATTAAAACATAAATCTCTTTTCTACACTTGCAGATTTTCCTACTGGTAATCCTTCCCCTGCCGTCATTACTCTAATTTTCAATACAATCCATGCTTGGCCAGTCAGAATGGAGCAGAGGAACTTCAGAAGAACTTAGGCTGAGTCAGAAGACAATGCTGGGCTGACACTTGAAAATCCTGGTGCTGATAGGAAAGAGCATGGAAAAGGAGATACCTATTCCAGACCAGCTCAATGGGCTAGAAAAGACTTCAACTTGTGGAGGAGTCCAAGATGGTAGAGGAGTAGGAAACCTTAGTTTTTTGTCTGATCCCAGGAATTCATCTAGACAGCCATCAAATCATTCTGAACACCTGCAAACTCAACTGGAGATCTAA
This sequence comes from Spilogale gracilis, assembly GCA_004023965.1. Classification (NCBI taxonomy): domain Eukaryota; kingdom Metazoa; phylum Chordata; class Mammalia; order Carnivora; family Mephitidae; genus Spilogale; species Spilogale gracilis. Next base: position 61,282 of record PITA01002812.1, on the reverse strand, counting down.
GAAAAGAATAGCTGTAATTCTACAAATAGAAAGTGATCGCTTTCTGCAAAAGTGATAAGACAGAAAAACTCACCTCAAAAAAGAGAACAAGAGGCAGTACTGACTGAGAGGGACCTAATCAGTATGGACATAAGTAAGATGTCATAAATAGAGTTCAGAATAATGATTATAAAGATACAATCTGGGCTTGAAAAAAGCATAGAAGACACTAGAGAATCCCTTTCTGGAGAAATTCAAGAGCTAAAATTGAATCAGGTTGAAATGAAAAAGGCTATTAATGGGATACAATAAAAATGGAGGCTCTAACTGCTAGGATAAATGGAGCAGAAGAGAGAATTAGTGATATAGAACACAAAATGATGGAGAATAACGAAGTTGAGACAAAGAAAGATAAACTACTGGAGAATTCAAGAGATAAGTGATACCATAAAGCAAAACAATACTAGAATAATTGGGATATCATAAGAGGAAAGAACAGAGAGGGGAGAAGGAGGAATATTGGAGCAAATTACACTGGAGAACTTCCCTAATCTGGGGAAGGAATTCAAGTCCAGGAGGCATTCAAGTCCAGGAGGCACAAAGAAACCCCCTCAAAATCAATAAAACTAGGTCAACAACCTGACATATAATAATGAAACTAGCAAATCTCAGAGAAAAAGAGAAAATCTTAAAAGCAGCTTAGGACAAGAGGTCTATAACCTACAAGGGTAAAACATTAGACTGGCAGAAGAACTATCCACAGAAACCTGGCAGGCCAGAAGAGATTGGAATGATTTATTCGGGGTGCTAAATGAGAAAAATATGCAGCCAAGAATACTTTATCCAGCAAGGCTGTCGTTCAAAATAGGAGAGATAAAAAGCATTCAGGGCAAATAGAAACTAAAAAAAATTGTGATCACTAAGTCAGCCCTCCAAGAAATATTAAAGGGGATCCTTTAGGCAAAGAGGGAGCCCAAAAGTAACACAGACCAGAAAGGAATAGAAACGATAGACAGAAATAGTGCCTTCACAGGTAATACAATGGCACTAAAGTCATATCTTTCTATAGTTATTCTGAATGTAAATGGGCTAAATGCCCCAAACAAAAGGCATAGGGTGTCAGATTGGATAAAAAAAGCAAGACCCACTGATATGCTGTCTGCAAGAGATTCATTTTAGACCCCCAAACACCTCCATTTTGAAAGTGAGCAAGTGGAAAACCATTTGTCATGTTAATGGACATCAAAAGAAAGCAAGGGTGGAAATATCTGTATCAGACAAATTATATTTTAAACAAAAGACTGTAGTAAGAGTTAAGAAAGGACACTATATCATAAAGGGTCCATCCAACAAAAAGTTCTAACAATTGTAAATATTTATGCCTCTAACATAGGAATAGCCAATTGTATAAACCAATTAATAATAAAATTAAAGAAACATATCAATAATAGTACATTAATAGTAAGGGATTGTAACACCCTACTTACCACAATGGACAGATCATCTAAGCAGAAGATGAACAAGAAAACAGGGGCTTTAGGGGTACCTGGGTGGCTGTTAGTTGAGCAACTGCCTTCAGCTCAGGTCATGATCCTGGAGCCCTGGGATTGAGCCCCACATTGGGCTCCCTTCTCAGCAGGAGGCCTGCTTCTCCCTCCCTCACTCCCCTAGCTTTTGTTCCCTCTCTAGCTGTGTTTCACTCTGTCAAATAAATAAATAAAATCTTTTAAAAAATAAAAGAAAATAAAGGCTTTGAAAGAGACACTGGACCAGATGCCTTCACAGATATATTCAGAGCATTCCATCTAAAGCAGCAGAATATACTTTCTTCTCAAGTGCACAAGGAACATTCTCCAGAACAGATCACATACTGGGTCACAAATCAGGTCTCAACTGTACCAAAGGACTGGGATCATTCCTTGCATATTTTTAGACCACAATGCTTTGAAACGGGAACTCAATCACAAGAAGAAATTTGGAAAGAACTCAAAAACGTGGAGGCCAAAGAGCATCCTACTAAAGAATGAATGGTTCAACCAAGAAATTAAAGAATTAAAAAAATTAATGGAAACAAATGAAAATGAAAACACAACTGTTTAAAACTTTTGGGATTCAGCAAAGGTGATGATCCTAAGAGGGAAATACATAGCAATATAAGCATTTTTTTAAGAAACAAGAATGCCCTCAAATATACAACCTAACCCTACAACTAAAGGAGAGGGAGAAAGAACAACAAATAAAGCCTAAACTAAGCAGGATAAGAGAAATAATAAAGATTAGAGCAGAAATCAATGAAATAGAAACCAAAAGAACAGTAGAACAGATCAATGAAACTAGGAACTGGTCATTTGAAAGAATTAATAAGACTGATAAAAAACCTGGCCAGACTTATCAAAAAGAAAAGAGAAAGGACCCAAAATACATAAAATCATGAATGAAAGCAGAGAGATCACAATCAACACCAAAGAAATAAAAACAATTGTAAGAACATATTATGAGCAACTATGTAACAATCAAATTAGGTAATCTGGAAGAAATGGATGCATTTCTAGAGACATATAAACACCAAAATTGAAACAGGAAGAAAGAGAAAATCAGAACAGACCCATAACCAGCAAGGAAATTAAAACAGTAATCAAAAATCTCCCAACCAACAAACAGGAGTCCAGGGCTGGATGGCTTTCCAGGGGAATTCTATCAAACATTTAAAGAACTACTACCTATTCTTCTGAAGCTGTTTCAAGAAAATACAAAGGGAAGGAAAACTTCCAAACTCTTTCTGAGGCCAGCATTACCTTGAACCCAAAACCAAAGACCCCACCAAAGGAGAATTACAGACTGCTATCCCTGATGAACATGGATGGCAAAAACTCTCACCAAGATACTAGCCAATAGGATCCAACAGCACATTAAAAGTATTATTCACCACAGCCAAGTGAGATTTATTTCTTGGCTGCAAGTATGGTTCAGCATATGCATATCAATCAATGGGATACATCACATTAATAAAAGGAAGGACGAGAACACCATATGATCCTCTCGATTGATGCAGAAAAACCATTTGACAAAATACAGCATCTTTTCTTAATTAAAACTCTCCAAAGTGTAGGGATAAAGGGAACATACCTCAATATCATAAAAACCATCTATGGAAAGCCCAGAGTGAGTATCATTCTCCATAGGGAAAAACTGAGAGCTTTTCCTCTTTGGTCAGGAACACAACAGAGATGCCCATTTTCACCACTGTTGTCCAACATAGTACTAGAAGTTCAAGCCTCAGCAATCAGACAAGAAAAAGAAATAAAAGGCACCTGAATTGGCAAAGAAGTCAAGCTCTCATTCTTTGCAGATGACATGATATTCTATGTGGAAAACCCAAAAGATTCCACCCCAAAATTGCTATAATATATACAGGAATTCAGCAACATGGCAGGATATAAAATCAATGCACAGAAATCAGTTGCATTTCTGTACACTAACAGAAAGAAGAGAGAGAAATTAAGGAGTTGATCCCATTTACAACTGCACCCAAAACCATAAGATACCCAGGAATAAGCCTAACCAAAGAGGCAAAGGATCTGCACTCAGAAAACCATAGAACATTCATGAAAGAAATCGAGGAAGACACAAAGAAATGGAAAAACATTCCATGCTTGTAGATTAGAAAAACAAATACTGTTAAAATGTCTATGCTATCTAGAGCATTCTATACATTCAGTGCAATCCCTGTCAAAATACCATCAACTCTTTCTACAATGCAGGAACAAATAATCCTAAAATTTGTATGGAACCAGAAAAGACCCCAAATAGGCAAATAAATGTTGAAAAAGAAAACCAAGCCTGGTGGCATCACAATTCTGGACTTCAAGCTCTATTACAAAGCTGTAATCATCAAGACAGTACAGAAAACAAACACATAGATCAGTGGAAGAGATTATAGAACCCAGAAATGGACCCTCAACTCTATGTTCAACTAATCTTCAACAAGGCAGGAAAGAATATCCAATGGAAAAAAGACAGTCTCTTCAACAAACGGTGCTGGGAAAATTGGACAGCCACACACAGAAGAATGAAAGTGGACCATTTCCTTACACCATACACAAAAATAGACACAAAATAGAAGAAAGACCTAAATGTGAGACAAGACTCCATCAAAATCCCACAGAAGAACACAGGCAGCAACTTCTTGCTAGACCTGCCTCCAAAGGCAAGGAAAACAAAGGCAAAATTGAACTACTGGGACTTCATCAAGGCAAAAAGCTTCCGCACAGCAAAGAAAATGGTCAACAAAGCCAAAAGACAACCAACAGAATGTGAGAAGATATTTGCAAATATCTCTTCAGATAAAGGGCTAGTATCCAAAATCTATAAAGAATTTATCAAACTCAATACCCAAAGGACAAATAATCCCATCAAGAAATGGGCAGAAGACATGAACAGACATTTCTCCAAAGAAGACATCCAAATGGCCAAAAGACGCATGAAGAAATGCTCCACATCACTTAGCATCAGGGAAATACAAATCAAAACCACAATGAGATACCACCTCATACCAGCCAGATGGTTACAATGAACAACTCAGGAAATGACATGTTGGCAAGGATGAGGAGAAAGGGGAACCTTCTTACACTTGGTGGGAATGCAAGCTGATGTAGCCACTCTGGAAAACAGTATGGAAGTTCCTCAAAAGGTTGAAAATAGAGTTACCCTATGACCCAGCAATTGCACTACTAGGTATTTACCCCAATGATGCAAACATAGTGATATGAAGGGGCATGTACACCCCAATGTTTATAACATCAATGCCCACAATAGTCAAACTATGGAAAGAGCCCAGATGTCCATCGACAGATGAACGGATAAAGAACATGTATATACACAGTGGAAAACCACTCACCCATCAGAAAAATGACATCTTGCCATTTGCAACAACATAGATGGAACAAGGCAGTATTATGCTAAGCAAAGTAAGTCAATCAGAGAAAGACAAATACCATATGATCTCATTCATATGTGGAATTTAAGAAACAAAACAGGATCATAGGGGAAGAGAGGGGAAAATAAAACAAGATGAAATCAGAGAGGGAAAGAAACTATAAGGGCCTCTTAATCATAGGAAACAAATTGAAGGTTACTGGAGGGGTGGTGTGGCGGGGGATGGGGTAACTGGGTAATGGACATTAAGGAGGGCACGTGATGTAATGAGCACTGGGTGTTGTATACAAGTGATGAATCACTGAACTCTACCTCTAAAACTAATAATACATTATATGCTAATTAATTGAATTTAAAATAAAAACAAAACAAACAAAAGTCCAACTTGCGGACAAATCCTAAGTGGGAATTCCTTTTTATAGCATAGTGAAGTCTCAGCTTGAGCTTCCACTGGGTCACCAAGGGGAATTGAGAGTGTCTGGGCATGTCTGTGGGCCCAGTGGATTGAGCCTGCCGGAAATCCCCAAACTTTTCTTGAGGAATTAAGAAAACTCTTGGGAAAAAACTTATCACAACAAAACAGAACAAAAAGTCTTTCACAACCAGCTTGATCCAGTTACCCAGCTATAACAATCAGAGGAGTTGAGGCTATTTTGAGCATTACATGGAATCAATTATTTAGAGTTATCTCTCTACTGTGCATCTACTATTGGACAAATGTCTTGTGCCTTATAGAGTATTCCTGGTCATAATCATTAAAAACTCCATAAAGCTCCAGGGCACAAGATGCCACTATATGGAAGATGAGAGACCACCAGCTTTCCAAGCAAGAGATTACCAGTGCCCACAAACTTAGCCAGGAGCCTGCAGAGCCAGAGACCAGCAGGCCTGCTGGGGATCATCAGGAGAAGGGGAATACAATTGGTGATTTGTTTGTGGGCACATTTTATATGCCCTGATAGCTCTGAAAACCACCAGGGTGGTGCAGAGACAGGGAGGTATCAAGCGTTCTGCAGTTGCAGGAAAAGCAGAAATGAGAAAAAGGGGGGTTTTCACATCCTCATGATGTGAGAAGTAGCACACCATCTTCTTGGATATAGTGTCTTAGAGCACTTTTCAGCTCATCAACAATGATAAAAGCAAGTAGTTGAGATGGATCCTAGAGAAAATGCCTACTTGCTTCAAGTTGTTAAAAAAACACCTGCTGGACATCTGGCCAGGATGGTTGGGGGGCGCTACTGGGGAAAAAGCACCAGGCCAGTTCAAATCTTGGTCCTGGCAGACACAAGCAATGAAATGCTGAACAGGTGCCTCTCTCTGGGCAAAATAAGGAGGTTGAACTAGACCAGTGATTCACAAAGAATACTGAACAGAAAGCTCCAGTCTATGGAGTGCCTAAGCTGAGAAGGGAGCTGTGAAGACCAGTTAAGATGGTCCCTGGGCCCCAACCCCACTACATCAGGAGCAAGATGTGGGTCTGTTTCACATACAGGGGCTGCTTAGCTGTTCTTATTCAAGGGAAAAACCTGGCTGCTTAATCAAACAAAAATAGTTAATCATAAGAAAAGTCAAAGTAAATCTGTGAGAACTGATCAACATTATCAAGAGAAATGGGTGTTTATCTTGTAGGTGTGCAACTCTGACCAGAATAAGGATTTTGGGTAAAATGAACCTTGGTAATACAAGGCAAGAAGACTTATCATCTGGACCATATGGGGTGGGCTTTTGGGTCATCAAAGGGATGAAACTGAGGGAACAGTTTGGAAGAAGAAGTAGAAAGAGGAACCAAGACAGAATAACTACTGGCTATCCATGTGAGGTGGGCTCAGAGTAAATGGAAGGGGACCTGAGAGGAATGGGTCAGATGATGCTGGCCCTGTCTGCTGATCTCTGTGTGTATTTCTGCTTTACCAAATACAGAATGGGTTGTTTCAGGACCCCTGCAGGAACTACTGAATCTAAAAGCAGGTTTACAAAAATAAAACCAATCATTAAAATGCTGAATCATTAAAAGTTTACAAACCCAAATCCTGAAGATTCAAAAGCCTCCATCTCTGTCCCTTTTTACTAGACTACTGGTTCATTAAAAAAGGATGTAACTCAGAAACAGGTGAAAGAAATGGGGAGTGCAGGGTATGGGGGAAATGGCTCAGAGATTCTTTGTTCTCTCCAAGTACACCATTTTCCCTGCACCTCCACATGTTCACCCACCCAGAAATTTCTCAACAACCTCTCTCTCTCTCTCTCTTTTAATTGGAATATACTTGACAAACAACATATTCGTTTCAGGTGTACCACATAGTTATTCAACATTTATATACATTTCAAAATGCTCACCATGATAACTGTAGTCACCCTACTAAGTTCCTACAATACTATTGACTACATTCTCTGTGCTGTACTATACTTAAGTAAAGTGACTTATTTATTTCATAGCTGGAAGTTCATACCTCTTGAAAAAAGGTTTGTCATAGTGTAAATTAGGTGATTTTCCCCCCAGGGATCTACTTGTTAGGGCACCTGCTGAGAGACTGCAGTTAGCTAGCATCACTTCTGGTGAGCTTGAAAATGGCAAATTATTTTTCTAAGATGGAAAAGTGATGTCCTCTTATCAATTTAAATTCCTGAGATTACAATTTGCAATATTCAATATTTTTTAAATTTTATCTGCTCCTAATAGAGATATAAATATTCAGTGTTGAAAACTGAATTCAGGAGATAATTACTGGATTAGTATAAAAGTCACAGTTATAGTAATTTGATGATTTCAATTAGTCTGGCTTTCTCATTGACAAGGATGACTGAAACAAACTGAAATCAGAACACATAGGTCATATAAAGATAAGATTACTGGACAGCATTTTGTACGGAAATACTGATTCCTAAATATGTTTCATTAGAATCACATTCCCAAAACACTGTCAATCTTTCCTTTTAAATAAGAGATGGGCATATCTTGTCTTACCCAGTAACAGTCATTGTATTCCTCTCATCCCCCGCAAAATATTAGGTAGGAAACAATCAATTGTTATGCAATATCATAGTCTTTGAATGGCTGCTTCCCTTTAAGAAAGGCAGTCTGCATTCAAATTCTGATTCCTTCAGAGACTTGGGACAAGACATATGTGAGACATCTGGGTCTCTGAGACCCACATGTTGCTCAAAGCATGGCTCCTCAGGTTCTTGCATTTGGAACATGTGAGATTCTTCCCTTTCACCTTGCAAATGTCCAAGAGAAAGCAAAAAAAAAAAGCATGAAAATGATATTATTTAAAAAGGGAAAGGAAGAAAATATTTCTGGTATTTAAAAGATGCTGCTGTTAAGGCATGAACAGACATTTCTCCAAAGAAGACACCCAAATGGCCAAAAGACATATGAAAAAATATTCAACATCCCTTGGCATCAGGGAAATACAAATCAAAACCACAATGAGAAACCACCTCACACTGGTCAGGATGGTTACAACGAACAACTCAGGAAATGGCAGATGTTGGCAAGGATGAGGAGAAAAGGGAACCTTCTATACTATTGGCAGGAATGCAAGGAATGAGTGTAGCCACTCAGGAAAACAGTATGGAAGTTCCTCAAAAAGTTGAAAATAGAGCTACCTTATGATTCAACAACTGCACTACTAGGTATTTATCCAAAATACAGACATAATGATTCAAAGGGGTACATGCATCCCAATGTTTATAGCAGCAATGTCCACAACAGCCAAAATATGGAAGGACTCCAGATGTCTATCAACAGATGAATCAATAAAGAAGGTGTGGTATATATACATAGTAGAAGACTACTTAGCCATCAAAAAGTGAGATCTTGCCATTTACAGCATCGTGGATGGAGCTAGAATGTATTATGCTGAGCAAAATAAGTCAGCCAGAGAAAGAAATATCGTATGATCTCACTCATATGTAGAATTTAAGAAACAAAACAGATGAACACAGGGGAAGGGAAGAAAAATAAAATTAGATGAAAACAGAGTGGGAGGCAAACTGTAAGAGACTCTTAACTATAGGGAACAAAACAGAGTTGCTGGAGGGGTGGTGGGTGGGGGGATGGGATAAATGGCTAATGAGCATTGAGGAGGGCACTGGAGGTAATGAGCACTGGGTGTTATATGCAACTAATGAATCACTGAATTCTACCTCTGAAAACAATGCAGAATATGTTAATTAAATTGACTTTAAATAACTTTAATTAATTTTTACTTATTTTTATATTTTTATTATGTTCAGCTAGCCAATACATTAGTTTTTGATATAGTGTCAACGATTCAATTTTTAAAAAAGATGCTGCTGTTAATCAAACTACATGGTTTCCAAGATTGAAATCAATTCTGCACAGGTTCCCAGGAATTTATTTTATCCACTGGTCTCAATCAAGAGAGATATTATTCTCTAAGAGACATCTGGCTATGTCTGGAGACACTTTTTGTTGTCACAACTTGGGGGAACGCTAGAAGGATATAGTGGTAGAGGTAAAGAATGTTGCTAAACATCCTACAATGCACAAGACAGCCTCCCATTACAAAGAATTACCCAGTCCAAAGTATCAATGGAGGATCAAAATTCTTGTTTAACCCAACTAGGGCATGATGCGTCATTTGTAATGGGTTTTAACTGTACTAAATAGAGACACTCACAATTCATTCCATTCTGTCATACAATAGAGACTAATTCTAGATTATGGCCAGTAGAGCAAGGGTTTGCTAGAGACTAACAAGGTGAAATGACTTCAAATGTGACATGTATGGAAGACTTATCTTGTACTAGTTTCCCAGGTACCTTCTTTAATCTTCAGAATAATCAATCCTGAGGTATGCAGAACTATGCTCACTTAAAGAAGCGCAATCTAGGGGTACCTGGGTGGCTCAGTCAGGGAAGTGTTCAACTCTTGGTTTCATCTCAGGTCATGATCTCAGGGTTGTGGGACTGAGCCCTGCATCAGACTGCACACTGGACATGGAGCCTGCTTGGGATTCTCTCTCTCCCTCTGTCCCTCCCCTCTATTTGCACTTGCATGCAGAAAGAAAGAAGAAAGGAAAAGAAGAGAAAGAAAAGAAAAGAAAAGAAAAGAAAAGAAAAGAAAAGAAAAGAAAAGTAAAGAAAGAAAAGGAAAGGAAAGGAAAAGAAAAGAAAAGAAAAGAAAAGCGAAAAGGAAAGAAAGAAAGAAAGAAAGAAAGAAAGAAAGAAAGAAAGAAAGAAAGAAAGAAAGAAAGAAAGAAAAGCACGATCTAAGAGACTAACTAAGTTCATACATATGACAAAGGTTCCTTGGTAGGGTAGGAAGCCAAGATTCACCTCAAGAGCTCTCTCCTTCCAGTGGTGTTTGGAAGTACATGGTGATACATGTCACTCAGCAAGTATATGTCAGAGAAAATAATGTGATAGGAATCGAGATCCCTCTTATTGCTTCTATGTACCCTTCCCTAGCTTCAGTATGCTTCTGCTTATTCAGCTTGTACCTATGACTTTGTTCAAAAGATTCCCTTAGATGCCTAGAGCCAGTGTGCCTACATGCATGGAAAGTTCACAGTGCCTGGTATTCTACTTGCCCTTAAGTAGCCATCAGCCAATATCTCAGAGCCATGAGAGGTCTGAGCAATAACTCCTACCCCAGAGTTCCCCTGTGGGATCAGGCTAAGGTACACTTCACGGGCGTCACCTGCAGTCACACTCTGCCCTATCCTGCTTACCCCACTCCCTCACCATTTTCTCTGGAGAGCATTTCCTTAAGAAATCACTTCGGTAGGGGCACCTGGCTGGCTCAGTCAGTTAAACATCTGCCTTCAGCTCAGGTCATGATCCCAGGGTCCTGGGATCCAGCCCCATCTTGGGCCCTTTGCTCAGCCGGGAGTCTGCTTCTCTCTCTCCCTCTACTCCCGCCCCCGTTCATGCGCTCTCTCGCTCTCAAATAAATAAAACTTTTAAAAATTAGAAAAAAAAAAAGAAAAGAAAAAGAAATCACTTGGACAGAAAGCCTTGTCTCCAAGTCTGCTTCTGGGAGACCTAATGCATAAGAAGGGGCAACTAGGAGGCTAGCAAGGTTGGGAATGCTTCTCAGAATAAGAAGACATTCAATTGGACAATAATGGGAGATATGGTCAGAGAAATAGACTGCACGCAGGATGAGTCTAACTCAGAAATTTGGATGTAGCCTGTGAGCAAGAGAAAACTATTAACAATTTTTTCAGTAAGGGAGAGCATTCCATATGAAATAGAATAGAATTAATAAACCTTAGTTGATACTAAATGTAATTTATTGGACATTTTCTAAGTACATTACTAAGTAATGGGGAACCTGCAAGTACAGCAAAATGTAATAAAGGAAAATGAAAAATTCTTAGGTGTTGATTACTTTCTATGACAAAGGAGCTTCATGCTCTAGAAATACATGAATAGATCAAATGACTTTGAACTGTGATTATGGCCAAACATAAAAAGAAAGCTTGCTTCCTTGTGGCCTGGGACCACTTATTTTACAAAATGAAACACTTGTCTTTATAACAAGGTAATTTTCTAACATGAAACAGCAGAACTACTTGGTATCTCAGAAAATTATGGTCACTTTTTATTTGTTCATTATTAAATATTCTCTATCTGCCTACTATGTGTCAAGCACTAAATAGATTAGGAAGTAAATATTAAAGTAAAATATTGAAATATTTTTGGATTTTAAACACTATATTCTGTAGATATAACCAGAAGAGGGTTTCCTACCATGTTAACTCTTACTCTAAGGTTTAAAAAGGAAGTTTTATTACTGATAATCAGGTAGAAGAACATTTGCTAAGTTTTTTAAGTGACTAGAATATTCTGAAAGAAAAATAAAACATTCTAAAACAAATTATTTTTATGTAACACAGGAAGTTAGAGTTTAGTCTATACTTGATAATGTAACAATTCTATTTTAATGTGACTCTTATTGCCTAGGTAATGGGTAAGCAAACTTTTACTGTCAAGAGTCAGTAATAATTTTAGGAAAGGCCAGATAATTTCTGTCACAATTACTCAAGCTTGCACTGAAGTGCAAAAGCAGCCACAGATAATATATAAACTAATGGGCATAGCTATGTCTCAATAAAACTTCATAGACACTGAAATCTGATTTTCATATAATTCTCATGCATCATGAAATATTCTTTTGATCTTTTTTTCAACCAGATAAAAATGTGAAAATCATTCTGAGCTCACTGGAGAGATATATAAAAACAGGCAGTGGGGTGAATTTGATCCAAGAACCTGGTATCCCAATTTTGGGTTTCCTCAAAGCAAGACAGAGGCAAGGGCTTGGGATACAAGTAGTTTATTTGAGAGGTAGCCCCAGGAAGCAGGAGCAAAGGAACATGAAGAGAGGGAGAGAGGGATGGAAGGAAAAAGGGTCAAGGGAAGGGGAGGGGAGAGAGAGATAGAATGAGAGAGAGAGACCCTATAAAAGAGCATGTTCATGCAAAAAAGGATGAGGCCCAACAACTCATTCTGGGAAGAAAGGCAGTAGGATAGCATGCCAGCCTGCAGCACCAATCCTCCACTCAGGGGAATAAGGGGAACTACCAGTCTGAAACTGAACAGTGATGGGGAGGAGCCCATCAGGAACGACAAACCAACCACTCTCAGTGGGAGCCATTGCAGAACCTCAGTGGGAAACGTATAGCATAAAACTGCTGTTTTTTTTCTCCAGAATTTTCTCTGCTTTTCTAGTCAAACAATACTCACCAAGTCCCCAGATAGTCTCTTGAGATATCCCATCAATTACTCTTGAACAATGTTCATTGGGCATTTCACACTGGATGTCACTCCTTGTTACAGCATTGTTGCCTGCAAACATGATCAGCGTACCTCCTTTCTCTGGCCCTAGTGATGGGTTTGGAAATAATGTGTGACCCAATTGAATTGCTGAGAAGTAATCAGCCTTTTTCTCGGGCTTCTGGGGGAGTGGACAGTGCCCATTCCTCCTGGGCCTATCTCAGAGGATATAGGGCATGCTGAGGCTAGGGGTAGCACTTGAAGATTCAAACTGAAAACCTCAGAGAATGCAGAATCAGGAGATGGTGAGAAGCTAAACTCTGAATCTCGTCTTGTTTCCTTGGCTGACATAGAGTGTTAAAGTGCTTCTCAGACTTTAATGTGCATATAGATAGTGGGGCTCTTGTTAAAATGCAAGCTAATTCAGTGTCATCTAGGATGGAGCTTGAGATGCTGCGTTTCTAACAAGATCCAAGAGGATGTCCATGCTGCTGGTTTGTAGACCATACTCTCTGAGTAGTAAGGATGGAAAATGCACTGAACCTTATGTCCATAATCTGATATAAGAACACAGGGGTTCAGACTAGGCAGGCCTGAAACAGCTAATTAAATTGGATGGCTACTCCTGATGGCAGTGTGGAACTTAAAGCATGAACGAAAACCTCACGTGCCTAAATTTTTACCTCGAGGTACAGATTACAATAAAAGATTTTTCTATAACATGATTTTTTAAAAGATTTTTATTTATTTATTTGACACACAGAAACACAGCTAGAGAGGGAACACAAGCAGAGGGACTGAGAGAGGGAGAAGCAGGCTTCCCTCCGAGCAGGAATCCTGATGTGGGACTTGATCCCGGGTCTCCAGGATCATGGCCTGAGCTGAAAGCAGCCAGCCAATCAACTGAGCCACCCAGGCGCCCCTATAACATGATTTTTAAATAACGTTCTCTCTTAGAGCAGTAGGAATAAAATACCCAAAAATCTAGGGGCGCCTGGGTGGCTCAGTTGGTTGAGCAACTGCCTTCGGCTCAGGTCATGATCCCGGAGACCCGGGATCGAGTCCCACATCGGGCTCCCTGCTCGGCGGGAAGCCTGCTTCTCCCTCTCTCATTCCCCCTGCTTGTGTTCCCTCTCTGGCTGTGTTTCTCTCTGTCAAATAAATAAAATCTTTAAAAAAATAAATAAATAAAATAAAATAAAATACCCAAAAATCTAACTCAGACTTTGAGTCTGGCCCATCCATGTCCGCTTGCTGAACTGCAGTGTCAGTAGCTTCAGAGCCCTCCCGGGTCTTGGATGTGAGTGAAGGCAGTGACTTGGAAAGAGTACAGTTCCAGCAATTTGAATGGTAATATCTGGAACACTTTGGGGAGACCCGAATTTCCCAACCCCTTATGATGAGCTTCCCACTGGGTCTCCTGTGTCTGCACAGCAGTTCTCCTACCCTTGCTTAGAGAAACTGTTCCTTCCTGGCTTAAGCATGTGCCCTTGCAGAACAAAGCTAATACTGTGTGCCCCAGCAGTCACCATCAATCGGTCAATAACCATAATCAGATTCCAGCATGCCCTGGGAGAAGAGGAGAGTTGAATGTGGAACCACACTAGGGAAAAGAAGTCTTGTACAATAGAAGACTTTTAGGAATTTGTTAAACAATAAGAGCAAAAACCAGAGGGATATTTATGGGAAGAGATCTTGAGGAGTTTGAACCCAAAGGAAAGAGTGTATAAAGAATAAAAAAGAACATAATTCCCAATAAAACAGCACATATTTCAGTATGGAAATGCTGGGGCATACCTACAAGAGAAGGTATCCTGGAGTGGCTGGATACTGGCCCATCTTACCATGAAACCAATAGCTACAAATGACAGTGGATGCAGATATGTTAATATATGCCTGTATTAGTCTTAGTTTCCTATTTTGCTATAATATATTACCACAAGCTTAGCAGCTTTTTAAAACAACACAAATGTATTATCTTATCATTCTGGAGGTCAGAAGTCTTCAGACTTGGTCTCATTCAGCCAAAATAAAGATGTCAGCAAGGATGAATTCCTTTCTGAAGGTTCTAGGGGAGAATTCATTTCCCTGACTTTTCAGCTGCCAGAGGCTGACCATATTCCTCAGCTCAGGGCCCTTTACTTCAACTTCAAAGTCAGCAATCCTATGGTTCCAACCTCTGCTCTGTCATCACATCTCCTTCTTGGGACTTTCCTGCTTCCCTCTTTCCCTTGTTAAGACCTTTGTGACTCCACCAGGCCCACCAAGGTCATCTAGGATAATCACTCCATCTCAAAATCATTCATTTAATCACAGCAGTAAAGTCCCTTCTGCCATGTAAAGGAACATATTCACAGGCTGGAGGAATTAGGAGTATCATCACTATTGGGGTTTCTAGTCTTACACAGTATATTCAGGCTAGCATGCCCATTTCTCTGAGCATTTTGGCCCTTGCTTACACCATCTGCTGTGGCAATTCTGCCATTTTTACTTGATTTGGTGCAGACCATTGTTCTCTCCAAGCTTCGGAGCGTTATCATAACTATGTGTCTGCATGGTCTCCTTGCATCCTTGTCAGAATGTCAAGTCCTACATCACCGGAGCATGCTCCCAAATCGATACCTTCTCTTGGATCCAACTTTGGCTCACTCCCCCTTGATCCAGCACCTCAAGACTCAGTACCATAGTTCTCTTCTGGATCCCAATAGCCTATGTTGGCTAGACCCTGCAGCAACTTTGGGATATAGTCCCCTTCCTCTCTCCAAGGCCAGCACTTCTCTGACAGGGTTATGTTGTGATACGACCCTAGTTTATCCCCGTTTTGGCCGCAGGAGATAATAGTATTCTATTCCAGTTTGCTACCCTTGAAAGTTTGTGTTATGTTTTGTTTTTTCTTTTCCTTGAAAGTTTTAATAATTCCAGGGCTACAGTATGCCAAAAGTTGTCCATGCTTCACTGCCCCCCAGTCATGGGGCCCTGATTGTCAACTAACTGGTGGGTAATCCACCTCCCAAATCCGATTATACAGCGAGTTTCCTGTCATCACTCCTGACATCAAATCTCTTAGGTGTAAAAGTGTTCTTGGGAACGTTTCTAAGAGGGTGAGGAAAGCAGATTTTGGCACAGAAAGAAGTTAATTGCAATGTTTTCACAACAATGGTCCTCAGTTGAGCCCAAGTGGAGAGCTCTGAAGCTGAACTGCCCTTTAAATTTTCCTGCCTTGAAGCAAGGGGTCCAGATCTTTCTGTTCTTGCATCAGCCAGGGAATGACTGTGAGTATCCCTGGGGAAGGAGTCTGACCCTTGTGAGGTAGCTCTCTTCAGCCCATGGAAATTCCCAAAGAGGGACTCTCACTGAGTACTGTCAGCCACCAGCACTCAGCTGGTGGGAGGGACAGGGCTTCAGTCCTGAAGGGAAAACAGGGAAGCACCTACAATAAGGGCTATGCTTTTTTTAAAAAGTTTTTAAAAGCCTTGCCCCAGCAGCTTTAATATATTGAGATGACTTTTCCTGACCTTCTGGTGGGAGCTGTGGCATCTTGGACCTCTTATATAGTGGTGGGATCTGGTCTTTCTCCTTATCATCAGTTGCCAAGAATAGAACCTGATAAAACAAAGAACCTCCCAGAAAGAAGATAAACTATTTAAAACTCATATTTGTGGTAATTCCTGTTTCACCCATTCTCTCTTTGGCCTTATGGCAAGGAAAGGGAGTTGAGGACAAATGTACGTCAAAAAAGCCTTTCCACGTCCCTGATCTAAAAAAGTGAAAAGAAACAACCCCATTATAAGTAGGCAGAAAGCAGACTTGGATAAAACTGCCCAAGAAGTGGCAATATAACCTTTTATTTAGCCTCCACTGGTATCAAGAATTTCAGTCCCACCTGAGAACACTATGGAATCAGCCTTGCCCTGGCTATGACTTCCCTAGTGCCACGCTCTCCAGGTTTGTGACACGAGAAGGATTTGTCCAGAATGCAGTGATATTTCATGGATCATAGATTTAGAGCATACTGAGTTAGATGATGTGAAATGTCACAGTGCATAAATGTTCCTGTGAAGAATACGGGTCAAAGGCAAAATGGGGATTATGACTCCAAGGACAGGTAACTTTCACATAACCTCAGTCACTACACGGTCAATTTCTTGGGAGAACATCCTTCAAATAGGCTGGGGCATACATTAGGGGGAGCCAGAGAAATAAAATCAGCATTTAAAGAATTCTCTCATCAGTGCCCTTTAGGATGCACTCAGTTCTTGTTGTGCTTATGAAAAGCCATTTGAAACATATATGATGTACACCCACGTTCATGGCATTATTACCAATAGCTACAATGTGGAATCAAACCACATGTAGGTATAGACCCAAAATGTGGTCTATACCTACAGTGGAATATTACTCAGCCTTTAAAAGGAAGGGAATCCTACAATATGCTACAAAATGCATGAACCTCGAGGATATTATGCTAAGTAAAATAAGCCAGTCACACACACACACACACACACACACACACACACACACACACAAATACTGGATGATTCCACTTATATAAGGCACTTAGAGTAGTCAAAATCAGAAACACAGAAAGTAGAATAGTGGTTCCCGAGGGCTGGGAGGAGGAGAGAATGGGGAGTTATTGTTTAATGGTATAAAGTTTCAGTTTTTTAAAATGAAAAGAGTCATAGGAATGGATGACGGTGATGGTTGCACAACAATATGAATGTATTTAATACCACTGAACCAGGCACTTAAAAATGGTTAAGATGGCAAACTTTATGTTAAGTATATCTTAACTACAATTTTAAACATGTTTAAAGTACATATGAAACAAAGAGATGAGGAAAAAGCAGAGACTTAAATCTATAAATTTAAAAATGAAAGAATGTTAATTTGTTCATTTTAAAGTTTTTGTTATAAACCTACCCAATATCAGTAAGAGAAAGAAAAAAATAAATGAAACAGATGAGACTTTAAATGAGGAAACCAAGAGTAAGAGAGGAAAAAACTAAAAGACAAAATAAAAACAATAGTAATTAAAAACCCATTTAAAGAAAAATGGAAAATTAATACATGTAAGATGAAAAAACTGAGATCCAGTGAGAAATACAATAGAAACAAGAGTTGGAACGAGGTAGTTAAAATAAAACCTCCAACTTTTTGGTTACAAGGTGAGGTTAATAATTAGCAGGAAGAAAGGAAGAAACTCTGGCTAGACTGTGTCAGCAGTGAAGTCCCAAGTGAAGTTCAAGGCGAAGTCATGGGGCTGGAGCTGCATTTGGCCGAAGCAGCAGGAACACACCTCACATGGACAAAGACCCCAGGAAGCTTGCATGAGGAATCCAGGCAGGAAAAGAGACATCAGGCCAAATATTTGAACCAAAGAGACATCATCTAGAGAGTTGACTCAACTGTTGTCAGCAGACTGAAAAGAGAAAAGGAGTAACCTTCCCTCGGTGTGAGCGTTTAGAGTAATTGGAACTGAAAGGTTTGGAGGGGGCCCTGGGGTGGGAGGAGGCACTGCCCAGCTGGTCCTGGTGACTCGGAGAGGTGCAGTAGTGTTAGTTATGGGAGTGTGGCGAGTCCTGAAACCAACTGTCACTGTCAGAGTGAAGAGCCACTTCCATGGGGATACTGCCTGACAGGAACGGAAGAGGACAGAAAGGAACAAGGCCCTTCTCCTCCAAACGTGGACATCTCTCTCTAGTGCCCCATCCTGGTAGAGCCTAACAGGGCATCAGCTGGCAAAGGTTTGCAAAATCCTGTTCCCAGCATGACAAAGCACCGTGCTGGCCAGTCTGCTTGTCACTGGCCAACAGTGGCTATATAAGTTGAAATTTAAATATATGAAAATTAGGTAAAATTTAAAAGTCAGTCCCTCAGTTGCACGGCCTATGTCTGGAGTGCTCAAGAGTTACATGAGGCTGATAGCTAACATGTAGGACAACAGAGCTGTGGAGGATAGTGGGGCTCTAAATCACATTAGAAGGAACATAAATCATCTTGGCAAGTTTCATCCTCTCCATTGTGTCTGAAGACCCAGAGAAACCAACCCTACCCCAGCAAAGGGGATCTTTTCTTCACACAAGTAATAGTATTACACTTTCTTCAGTATGATGATGGTGGTGGTAGTAGTAGTGGCAATATTTCATCCAGCATTTACATTTAGAGTCACATCCTCTGCGATGCATTTGAACTTCAGTATTCCATTTAATACCCCAACACTATGAGCTAAGTACTTTTTGATCCCATCATAGAGCTGCAGAACATGGACATTTGAGTGGATAAGGAACTTTTCAAAGCCACACAGTTGATACAGAGCCCTTGACTTAACCTCTGGGATATACTGTCTCAGGCTGCCAAAGGGAGGTGACATTTCACAAGAAGAAGATTTTATTTGCATGCCATTGTTCAGTAGAACATTATTTTTCTGAGAAAGAATGAATTAAGACAGAAAAACCTAATAATTATGGCACTTACTAACATAGGAATAGTAATTTCAGTTTAATCAAATTCACTCCCAGCAGACTTGCAACAACCCAAGAGGGAGAAATAAAGTTTCTTTCAGATTTTATGATGAGTCATCACACTCCCTCAGATTCAATGTTTAGGAATACCTTGGAATGAGTCCTTCACTTTTTGGCTTATGATGTTTGTAAGATGATTGCTTCATTTATGGTTAGAGACTAGAGATCTTTGTGTCCTCATTTTCTATAGCATTCACACTACACCCGTCTAACTTATGCTCATCAGGAGCAAATGGTCAAGACAAGGTTGGGACAAGGATTAGCTTTGTGAAAATGGAATACGAAATACAAAAATCCCTCTATGCCTCAGTTTCCCTACCTTATAGGGATATTGTAAAAATTAAATTATATCATGGATATATGTAAACAATCTAAAACATTCTTTGATACGTATAATTATTACTAGATTTTAGGTGGCCTTCTAACAGAAGGTGAAGAGACAGAATTATTTCTTGTCTTTTGAGTGTGTTTACATTCATTTGTTCACTCAAAAAATGTTGGTTGAATGCTTACTCTGTGTCACACATTATTCAAGGTCTTTAGGATATACCAGTAACACACCAGACAAAAATCTGACCCATTACAGTAACACAACCAATTTTTGTTTATTTATTCTGTATCCTATAACTTTATTGAATTCATTTATTACTCCTAATTTTGGTGGTCTTTAGCATTTTCTATATATAGTATCATGTCACCTGCAAATAGCGATGGTAAAGTTTACTTCTTCCTTAATATTTTGGATGCATTTTATTTCATTTTCTTGTCTGCCTGCTGTGGCTAGGTTTTCCAGTGCTATGTTAAATAAAAGTGATGAGAGTGGATATCCTTCTCTTGTTCCTGATCTTAGGAAAAAAAATCTCTCAGTTTTTCACCATTGAGTATGATGTTAGCTATGGATTGTGTGTTTTTCATATATGGCCTTTACTATGTTGAGTTATGTTCCTTCTAAACCCACTTTGTTGAGAGTTTTTATCATGAATGAATAATGAATATTGTCAAATGCTTTTTCTGAATCTATTGAGATGATCATATAATTTTTATCCTTCATTTTGTTAATGTGTTGCATCTATACACTAATAATGGAGTACCATAAAGAGAAATTACGAAAATTGTGCCATTTACAATTATACCAAAAAAAATTAAAATACCTAGCAATAAACTTAACCAAGGAGGCGAAAGACCTACACTCTGAAAACTATAAAATACTGATGAAAGAAATGGAAGATAACACAAACAAATAAAAAGACATACCTATTCATGGATTGGAAAAATTTATATTGTTAAAATTTCTATACTACCCTAAACAATTTAGAGCTCGATGTAATCCCTATCATAATATCAATACTATTTTCACACCACTAGAACAAATAATCCTAAATTTGTAATGAACCACAAAAGATCCCAAATAGCTAAAGCAAAGTTAAGAAAGAAGAACAAAGCTGGAGGTATCACAATCTCAGATTTCAAGATATACTACAAAGG
Source organism: Spilogale gracilis (assembly GCA_004023965.1). NCBI lineage: Eukaryota > Metazoa > Chordata > Mammalia > Carnivora > Mephitidae > Spilogale > Spilogale gracilis. The sequence continues at coordinate 40,610 of PITA01002812.1, read as the reverse complement.
TATAATAATCACAACAGTGTGATACTGGATACACTAAGATCAATGGAACAAAATAGAAAGCCCAGAAATAAACCCATGCTTATATGGTCAATTAATCAATGACAAAGGACACAAGAATATTCAATGGAGAAAAGACAGTCTCTTCAATAAATGGTGCTGGGAAAATCAGACAGCTACAATCCAAAGAATGAAAATGGCCCCCTTTCTTACACCATACACAAAAATAATCTTAAAATGGATTAAAGATCTAAATGTGAGGCCTGAAACCATAAAACTCCTAGAAGAAAACATGGCCAGTAATTTCTTTGACATCAGCAATAACAGCATTTTTCTAGATATGTCTCCTAAGGGAAACAAAAGCAAAAATAAATTATTGGAACTACACCAAAATAATATGATTTTGCACAGTTAAGGAAACCATCAACAAAATGAAAAGGCAACATACTGAATGGGAGAAGATATTTGCAAATGAAATCAATAAGGAATTAATATCCAAGATTTATAAAGAACTTATACAACTCAATACTAAAACAAAACAAAACAAAATCAAATAACCCAATTTAAAAAACAGACAGAGGACCTGAATAGCCATTTTTCCAAAGAAGACATCCAAATGGCCAATGGACACATGAAAAGATGCTCAATATCACTCATCAGCAGGGAAATGCAAATCAAAAGCACAATAAGATATCACCTCATACCTGTCAGAATGGCTAAAATTAAAAACACAAGAAATAACAAGTGTTGGTGAGGATGTGGAGAAAAAGGAAGACTTGTGTACTACTGGTGGGAATGTAAATCAGTGCAGCTGCTGTGGAAATGGAGGATTCCCCCCCCCCCAAAATTAAAAATAGATATACCGTATAGTCAGTAATTCCACTACTGAGTACTTACCCTAAGAAAATGAAAACACAAATCTGAAAAAATGTATGTACCTCTACGTTTATGGCAGCATTATTTACAATAGCCAAGATATGGAAGCAACCTAAGTGTCCACTGATAGATGAATGAAAAAAGATGTGCTGGGGCACCTGAGTGGCTCAGTCATTAAGCGTCTGCCTTCAACTCAGGTCATGGCCTGGGATCGGGCACCACATCAGGGTCCCTACTCAGTGGGAGGCCTACTTCTCCCTCTCCCATCCCTCTGCTTGTGTTCCCTCTCCAACTGTGTCTCTCTGTCAAATAAATACAAAAAATCTTTTAAAAAATTAAAAAATGTGGTATACACACAATATTATTCAGTCATAAAAAGAATGAGAACTTGCCATTTGCAACAACATGGATGGACCTAGAGGGTATCATGCTAAGTGAAGTCAGACAGAGAAAGACAAAAACCACATGATTTCACTTATATCTGCAACCTAAAAAACAGATGAGCAAACAAACTAAAAAAGCAGAAACACACCCATAAGTACAGAGAACAAACTGATGGTTGTCAGTGGGGAGGGCAATGGTGGGGGGAATCAGCAAAATGAGTAAAGGGGAGCAGGAGATACAGGCTTCCTGTTATGGAATGGATAAGTCATAAAGAGGAAAGGTACAGCCTAGGGAATATAGCCAATGGTATTGTAACAGCATTATATGGTAACAGATGGTAGCTATACTTACTGTGAACATTGCACAAAGTATGAAGTTTTTGAATCATTATGTTGTATATCTGAAACTAATGCAAGATTTTGTGTCAACTATACTTCAGTAAAAAAAACTGTGCCATTATAGAGTTAATATTATGTCTTTTTAGCACCCATTCTATGAGAGACATTAACCCCATTTGTCACAATACAAATAGGAATCGTCCCTGTCTTTAAGTTTATATTCCATTACCTTAAAAGCTTATAAAACACTCTCTGAAAGGATGACATTTATTAACATATGAAGTACTCCTGGCAACAGGAATTAAGTGTGTAGTGGAAAAATTCTAACTTAGACATCAGAAAATCTAGGTTCTAGCACTATCTCTACTTTTAACTTCTTGTATTATCAATTATACTCCCTGAGCTTCAATTCTTTCATCTGCCAACATGGGAGTAGGGTCTCAAAGGTATTTTCAGCAATAAAGTTATATTTCCTATCTGTCTACTATAATCATACTAACAAGACAGGCCATATTTATGGAGACTAGAAATATACTTTTTATAGTTTATATCATAACCATAGGTACTACTATCATGTACACCTTGAACTGAGATGTAACTTTATAAGGCATTGCTTAGCTTTTCTACTGAAGATTAAAAAAAAAAAGCTGCTGTTTAGATTTTCTCAAAAGCAGAGTCTGAGACAAGGAGATCATCTCAAGAGAATGTTGGTAATCTGTTTGAGAGGGGATCCCAAGAAGTTGTAGTAAGACACAGAGACAGTGAGACAGGAGAGAAAGCCAACATCAGAGTGCCTAAGTGAAGTTGCTATTAAAGTAATTAGAAACCAGTCTCCTCAGTACTTCCAAGAAAAGACAGAATACCTGCCAAAAGAATCCATCCAAATGAAAGGAGGCTAGTGCATTTTTTCACTGGGTCCCATCCCTGATTGATTGAAGACTGTCCCAAGGTTGTCAAGAGCCTCACCTTTTGGGGTGCCTGGGTGGCTCAGTTGGTTAAGCAACTGCTTTCAGCTCAGGTCATGATCCTGGAGATCCCGGATCGAGCCCCACATCAGGCTTCCTGCCAAGCAGGAAGCCTGCTTCTCCCTCTCTCAGTCCCTCTGCTTGTGTTCCCTCTCTAGCTGTGTTTCTGTCAAATAAATAAATAAAATCTTAAAAAAAAGAGCCTCACCTTTGGAGCTCAGCAGATTTCTACAGCTTTAGCTTTGAGAAGGCACAAGACAAAAAAGCAAGAGTTTAAAGTGAATTTAAGGTGTGACACTGTTAGGAGTTGAACTGTGTCCCCCCATCCCAAACTTCAAAGGTTGGAGCCCTAACTCCAGAACCTCAGAATGTGACCTTATTTGAAGACAGGGTCTTTACAAAGGTAATCAAATTAAAATGAGGTCATCACAGCAGACCCTAATCTAATATGACCAGCATCCCTACCAAAATAGGGAAATTTGGACATGGACACAAGCACACAGGAGAATATCATGTGAAGATTGGCGTTCTACTTCCACAAGCCAAGAAACTACCAGAAGCTAAGAAAGAGGCCTGGAACAGAGCATTCCCTAGCACCTTCAGAGGGAGTGTGGCCAGCCAACACATTGATCTCAAATTTCTAGCCTCCAGAAGTGTGAGACAAGAACTTCTGTTACATAAGTCACTCAGTTCATGGTAGTTTGTTATGGCAGCCCCAGGAAACCAATACAGACACATCTGTAGCAAATCTATGCATGCAAGTGAAGTGAAGGGGTTCAGGACAGCCCCCCCCAAATTTGTCACTTGTGGCATGTGGATTATTTTGAGCTGAAGGCATTTGAGACCCTGTGGGCTCAAGAGAAACTTCTGTCCCTCTCTTAACCACAGAGAAATATCTAAACTGGGGGTCTTTCTCAGAATAAGGGTCATTAACAGAGATAAATTTTATCGGAGTGACCCATGCATGTGGTAGGGCAAACATCTAATTACCAAACTTTACTCTTGTAATCACCCTGTGAAGTGCATTCCCTCCTCTGAACTCCCACCTACCTTGGTTCAGAATGACATATAGACCTCATTTTGCCTTTCTCTGGAATTTCCATGTCTATGTGGAGTCCCTGTATGTATGCCAGTTAAATTTTATTTTTTCCTATTAATCTGTATCATGTCAATTTGATTCTTAGTCCAGCCAGAAGGACCTTAAAGGGGACAGGAGTTCTTGCTCCCTCTGAAAGTGGCAAGGCATTATTGCAACCTGACACAAGGGACAGTGCAACACAGCTATGGCCAAAATCAGGAGCAAGCCAGAGAGGTGACATGGGCACTGCAGACATTTTCTAGAGAGTCCACAGAAGGTAGACATATTGAGGCTGGAGACTGTCCTGTTGTTTCTCAGCTCCCCCTAAATAAAAAGTGAGAAAGCTACAATATGCATGGCTAGAACTGGCACCTACACTGCCAGTGTTAAGATACATTTTCTTCCTAAGGTAGCTGTTAAGATTCCATGTCGTCTTTTATACGGACCAATTTCCTTTGTTAACACGTGAACAGGGGACATTTTAGCAGCCTGATTTCCAGAGCAGCCTCCATTCCTTTTAGTATAAGAATGACAAAAACAAACAAAAAATGGATGACAATTGTGTTACATCTCAAAATCTTACATTTATATTCATTATATTTTATAAGAGAAAATGTTTAAAAATTATAATGAATTCACTAAAAATGTCACAGACCTGCCAAGGAAATTGGGAACAAGGGTTTTTGCCTGAAATTTGAGATTCTTTAACTGGGTCAGGAATATCTTGCTAAACTAAAAGCACTGCTCTCAGACACTGTCATTTTGTACTTTCCTTCCAAAAGCATCAATCTCAAAAGAAATATGTATGTGCACAAATTAGTGAAAGGACATTTTCAAGATGCTGACTATGTTTGATGGGAAGAAAAAGCAAGGCTTTTTATGAAAGCCAGTCACTTTATCATGCCCTACTTTGGTTAGAACCTGACTCTCCTCCACCTGGCTGATTCATCCCTTATAGAAGCCAAGTAATTTTCTGGAATAAACTCATACACTGAGCCCTGTTGGCCAAGAGAAATAAAGGATTTGGTTTTAACGTCATTGCATAATTTTAAAAATTAAACATATTACTTCATTAGAAAAGGAGTTATAATTTGTCAAGAGTTAAAAACACAGAAAGTTGGAAGAAATATAGACATTTTAACATAAATAATTATTTGATTTATAAATCTGTAAATAAAAAAGAAAATGTGCACTGAGATTCTAGGCTATTGGGGAAGGATCTCAAGTGCAGACTTTTTCTAACATGCATTCTCATTACTTCTTTTTTAAGCTTCCTTGAGATGTAATTAATACATACCATTTTGTAAGTTTAATGTAAGGATTTGATACATGCATACATTGTGAAATGTTTACCACAATAAAGTTACTTAATACATCCTTCATCTCACATAATTACCATTTTGTTGTTCTTGTTATTGTTGTTATAGTGAGAACATTAAAGTTCTACTCTAACAGCAACTTTCAAGAATACAATATAGTATTGTTAACTACAGTAACCATGTTGTATAAGAGACGCTCCGAATTTACTCATCTTTTAGTTGTATGCTTATAAGTGTGTGTGCTTTGACCAACATCTCCTGATTTCTCTCATCCTTCAGCTTCTGACAACTAGCACTCATTCTTTGTTTCCATAGTTCAATGTTTTTAGATTCCCTACATAATAAGTAAGATCATATAGTATTTGTGTTTCTCTAACTTATTCACTTAGCATAATGCCCTCAAGATCTATCCATGTTGTCACAAATGGCAGAATTTCCTTCTTTCTATGGCTGAATAATCTTTCATTGTATGCATATATTCCGCATCTTCTTTATTCATCCATTCACAGATATAGGGTTGTTTTGAAAGAGAAGTACCGAAGTCCCCTACTCTTATAGTATTATTGTCTATGACTCCCTTCAGATCTGCTAGTATTTGCTTAATATATTTAGGTACTCTGATATTAGGGGGATATACATTCACAATTGTTATAGCCTCTTGATGAACTGATCCCTTTACTGATATGTAATTATTTTCTTTGTTCTTATTACAGCATTTGACTCAAAGACTACTTTGTCTTATATAAGTATAGCTATCCCTGCTCTCAGTTTCCATTGGCATGAAATAACTTTTCCCATTCCTCACTTTCAGCCTATCTGTGTCCTTGAAGCTGAAGTGAGTCTCCACAGCAGAATATCAGTGGGTCTGTTTGTTTTTTTTTTTTTAAAAAAAAAAACCACTCAGTCACTCTGTGCCTTTTGAGTTAGAGAATTTATTCCACTTACTTTTGAAGTAATTATTGACAGGTAAGACTGTTGCTAGCTGTTGCCATCCTGTTAATTGTTTTCTGGCTTTTTTGTAGTTCCCTTGTTCCTTTCTTCCTCTCTTGCCTTCTTCCTTTGTAAATTGATAATTTTCTGTAGTGGTATGCTTTGATTCCCTTCTCTTAATCTTGTACAGATCTACTTTAGGATTTGGCTCTGTAGTTACCCTTAGGCCTACTTGAAACATCTTAATAGATACAACAGTCTATTTTAAGCTGCTAAGACCTTAATTTTGATCGCACACAAAACTTCTTCCTTCTACTCCCACCCTCACATTTTAGGTTTTTGATGCCACAATTTATAACTTTTTATATTGTACACCCAATAGCTATTGCTATTTTTAATACTTTCCTTTTAATCTTGATAGTAAAGTTAAGTGGTTAATATCTCCCATACTTCAGGAGAGTATTTGAATCTGGCTATATATATATTACCTGTACCAATGTGTTCTATGATTTCATGTTTTAATATTACTAGCTAGTGTACTTTCATTTCAGTTTGACGAACTTTTTTAAAAATTTTATTTATTTATTTATTTTTTATTGTTACTAAAAAAATTTTTTTCCAGTGTTCCAAGATTCATTCCCCATTCCCCACACCCAGTGCTCCACGCTTTAGGTGTCCCCAGTACCCACCACCAGGCTCCCCTATCCCTCCACCCCCCTCCCTCCAAGTCCCTCAGTTTGTTTCTGTGTCCAAAGTCTCTGTTGTTTCATTTCCCTCCCTAGATTACCCTACTTCCCATTTACTTTCCTTCTCCCACTGTCCTCCAGGTTACCCCTCATGCATCACAAGTAAGTGAAACCATGCAGTACTTGACTTTCTCTTCTTGGCTTATTTCACTCAGCATAATCTCTTCCAGTCCGGTCCATGTTGCTACAAAAGTTGGATATTCATCCTTTCTGGTGGAGGCATAGTATTCCATTGTATATATGTACCACATCTTCTTTATCCATTCATCTGTTGACGGGCACCTTGGTTCTTTCCACAGTTTGGTGATTGTGGCCATTGCTGCGATGAACATTGGGGTGCATATGGCCCTTCTTTTCACTACATCTGTATCTTTGGGGTAAATGCCCAGTAGTGCAATTGCAGGGTCATAGGGTAGCTCTATCTTTAATTTTTTAAGGAATCTCCACACTGTTTTCCAAAGCGGTTGCACCAGTTTACATCCCCACCAACAATGTAAGAGGGTTCCCCTTTCTCCGCAGCCTTTCCAACACTTGTTGTTTTCTGTCTTGTTAATTTTGGCCATTCTGACTGGTGTAAGGTGGTATGTCAGTGTGGTTTTGATTTGAATTTCCCTGATAGCTAGTGACGCTGAACATTTTTCATGTGTCTGTTGGCCGTTTGTATATCTTCTACGGAGAAGTGCCTCTTCATGTCTCTTGCCCATTTTTTTATGTGTTCATCCTCTTTTTGGGTGTTGAGTTTGAGTAGTTCTTTATAGATCTTGGATACCAGCCCTTTGTCTGTAGTGTCATTTGCAAATATCTTCTCCCATTCTGTGGGTTGCCTCTTTGTTTTGTTGATTGTTTCCTTTGCTGTACAGAAGCTTTTTATTTTGATGAAGTCCCAGAAGTTCATTTTCGCTTTTGTCT
>PITA01002812.1:0-32968 GCA_004023965.1 Spilogale gracilis | reverse complement strand
AACTTTTTCCAACACTTCCTTTAAGACAGGTCTAGCAGTGATGAACTCCTTCAGCTTTTATTTCTTAGGAAAAGTCTTTACCTTATCTTATCTTTATCTTCTCTTTATCTTCTCTTTATTTCTTAAGGACAATTTTGGTGGGTAGACTATTCTTGGCTGGCATTTTTTTTTCTTTTAGCACTTTGAATGTATCATCCAATTTTCTCCTGGCCTGCAAGGTTTCCACCGAGAAATCTACTAGCCTTACATGGGGTCAGTTGTACAAGAGAATTTCTTCTCCTACTGCTTTATGCTTTAAAACTTTGTCTTCGGGGCACCTGGGTGGCTCAGTTGGTTAAGCGACTGCCTTCGGCTCAGGTCATGATCCGGGAGACCCGGGAATGAGTCCCACATCAGGCTCTCTGCTCGGCAGGAAGCCTGCTTCTCCCTCTCTCACTCCCCCTACTTGTGTTGCCTCTCTGGCTGTGTTTCTCTCTGTCAAATAAATAAAATCTTTAAAAAACAAAACAAAACAAACTTTGTCTTTAATTTTTAGACAGTGTTGTTATAATGTGTCTTAGAGACAACTGCTTTGGATTGAAATGGGGGGTGCCTATTAGCTTCACGAACTTAGATTTTCAAGTCTCTCCCCAGGTTTGGGGAGTTCCCAACCACTTTCTTTTTTAAATATACTTACTGTCCCTTTGTCCCTCTCTTCTAGGACTCCTAAGATGTATAGATTATTTCTCTTTGTGGTATCCCTAATGTCCATAGGTTTTGTTTATTTCTTTTCATTCCTTTTTCTTTTTGTTCCTGTAACTGGACAATTTCAAACAATCTGTCTTTGAGCTGACTGACTCTTCTTTTTGGTCCTGTCTGCTGTTGAAGCTCTCTATGGAATTTCAGTCCAGTCATTGTTTCTCAACTTCCAAAATTTCTGTTTGGTTCTTTTTTGTTTTCTTTCTTTTTGTTGAACTTTTAATTTTGTTCTTGGAGTGTTGTCTTAATTTCATTAAACTGTTTAACTGTGCTGTCTTGTAGTTAGTTCTCTAATCATCTTTAGAACAATTATTTTGAGTTCTTTGTCAAGCAATTCCTGTATCTCCGCTTCTTTTCGGGTCAATTACTAAAAGATTACTGCGTTCCTTTAGTGGAGTCATATTTCCTTGATTCTTTGTGATCTCTATAGCCTTCCATGTGTGTCTACACATTTGAAGAAGGAGTCATCTCTTCCAGACTTTATGAGCTGACTTTAGTAAGGAAAGACCTTCCCCTGTGGGTGGCATCACACTGGAGTATGCTGTGATCCTGGGTCTAGTGATGCAAGGTGTCAACTGAAGGGCTGTGTGGAGACTCTGGGTCTAGTGGGTTGTGGTGGCTGGCTCAGGCTACTGGGGTACACAGCATCAAATGCATGATCCTTGGCAAGCACTGTGGGGGATTTGCAGAAGCTACAAGTACTGTTGGGGTCCTCTAACACACTGTTACAAAAGTGTCTTATGTGTAGCAGATAAATGACATGCTTTTGTTTACATGGACCCAGGCTATGGACAGGTTGAAGAGTCAAGAGTCAGAACCAAAGCAGTAGAAATGGGGAGGAAGAGGACAGCTTGTATTTTTTTCCAAAGATCTTATTTATTTATTTGACAGAGAGAAACACAGCCAGAGAGGGAACACAAGCAGGGAGAGTGAGACAGGGAGAAGCAGGCTTCCCGCTGAGCAGGGAGCCTGATGTGGGGCTCGATCCCGGGACTCTGGGATCATGACCTGAGCCGAAGGCAGTTGCTTAACCAACTGAGCCACTCAGGTGCCCCGACAGCTTGTACTTTTTAAAGTACATTAGATATAATGGAATATTACTCAGCAATCAGAAAGGATGAATACCCAGCATTTGCATCAGCATGGGTGGATCTGGAGGGGATTAGGCTAAGTCAAATAAGTCAAGCAGAGAAAGACAATTATGATATGGTTTCACTCATATGTGTAACAATTACCATATGGTTTCACTCATATAAGGACGAGCACAGAGGACCATAGGGGAAGGGAGGGAAAACTGAATGTGAAGAGGAAGAAATCAGAGAGGGAGAGGAACCATGAGAGACTACAGACTCTGGGAAACAAACTGAGCATTTCAGAAGGGAGGTAAGTGGAGAATAAGGTAGCCAGGGGACATGTGTTGGGATGAGCACTGAGTGTTATATGAAACTAATGAATTGTTGAATACTACATCAAAAACTAATGATGTACTATATGGTGGCTAGCTGAACATAATATAAATAAATAAATAAATAAATAAATAAATAAATAAAGTACCTTAGAGAAAAATCAACAGTTTTTTGACTGACAGATCCTGGGGATGAAGACTAACGGAGAGGAAGATGAAAGATACATGATGATGCAAAGGTGTTGTAGGTTGAATAACTGAATGATGTTACTCTTAATTAAAGTAGAGAACACCAGAGAGAAAGGATGAAAGAAAAGATAATGAGTTGAGTCAGGGTATCGAAGAAACCTTTATGAGATGCCTTTCAGACATGCAGTTGTAATCACGGATTTGGATCTAAGGAGAAAACTGGGGTTACATATGTTTGGAAGCCATCTGTGAATATAGAATGAAATGAAACTATCACTGTAACAATTGTTTTAAAATTATCTCATCTAGGGGCGCCTGGGTGGCTCAGTTGGTTGAGCAACTGCTTTCGGCTCAGGTCATGATCCCGGAGACCCCGGATCGAGTCCCACATCGGGCTCCCTGCTCAGCAGGGGGCCTGCTGCTCCCTCTCTCACTCCCCCTGCTTGTGTTCCCTCTCTGGCTGTGTTTCTCTCTGTCAAATAAATAAAATCTTAAAAAAAATTATCTCATCTAACGTCCATGACAACTCTGAGTCATACATTATTTTTACTGATGAGGACATTTTTAAATTTTGAAAGAGATTTTGAAAGACCAAATAACTTTCCAAAAGTCACATGACTAATAAGTGGCAGAATCAGAATTCAACTAACTCTAATTAAATACAATGCCTATGTTCTTTCCTCTATGTCTTGCGGACCCTTTCTAAGTCATGGCAATAAATGGACCTTCAAAAACAAAACCATAAAAAGGCCTGTAGACTAAGGAGAAAATAGGCACAATATTACTGGGTGCAGTGGAAAAATCCATTGATGTAGTGAGTTTGTAGTTTACATTTCAAAAGGGGACTGTAATAAAAAGTGTGATTGAAAGGGACAGCAGTCACCCTGCTATAGTGATTCTCACACCAAATAATGGCTGTTACTCTGATTCCTAGGGAAAATTTCATTAGGTTCCTTGAGTGAACAAGCCCTTCTGACTCTTCAAAATAAAGAGAAATCAAGAATACTGGTGTATTGATAAGAGAAAAAGTGTCTTGAACCTCCAGCTTGTTTCAATATAATGCTTTAAATGTTGTCAAATGGCCATTAAAGTTGCCAAACCACCAGCCAAATACATCCCTATTTTAAGTTTAATACATCTGTAGCTCCTTTTATTATATCTCTGGAAAAGAGGCTCTAACTTTATTTTTTTTTGAGGCTCTAACTTTAATCTTAGTTTTCCTTTTCAACAAAATGAAATACAAATTTAGGGGGAGATATGGAAAAAGTGTAACTCTATTCTTAAGTGTTTCAGTATTTTCTTTTTTTTAAAGATTTTATTTATTTATTTGACAGAGAGAAACACAGCTAGAGAGGGAACACAAGCAGGGGCAGTGAGAGAGAGAGAAGCAGGCCTCCCACCAAGCAGGGAGCCCGATATGGGACTCGATCCCAGGTCTCCAGGATCATGATCTGAGCCGAAGGCAGTCACTTAACCAACTGAGGCACCAGGCGCCCCTTTCAGTATTTTCACAATTAATGTGTTCACTCCTATATTCAATGAATCTTCATTAATAAGACACTGCTCTTGCCTTCTAGAAGACTAGAGTTCAATTGAGAAGAGTCCAATCCTTAAGTCATCAGTAGTTTCAATGAGGGGAAGCCAGAAGAGGGGGAGCACTGAACATGCAGATCAGCCTCAGAGAAGAGGAGGAGACAATGTGATGTAGAGCATTGGTAGAAACATTAGCCTATGAAAAGAGGACATCAACTCTTTAAAGACAGATAGATAAATTTATTTATTTATTTATTTGACAGAGAGAAACACAGCTAGAAAGGGAACACAAGCAAGGAGAGTGAGAGAGGGACAACAGGCTTCCCGCTGAGCAGGGAGCCTGATGCAAGGCTCCATCGGTAACTCCAGGGTCATGACCTGAGCCAAAGGCAGATGCTTAACAACTGAGCCTCCCAGGCGCCCCAAGAGGACATCAACTCTTCATGAATAATAGCCAGAGGTGAGAAAAGACGGCATACGAAGGCAGTTTGATGACAAGAGAATTCAGGAAATTTGTGTCTAGTGCCTTCTATTATTTTTTTGATGGGATTTTCTTCTGAACATCAAGAAGAAAGGCTCAAACAAACCGAGAAATTTAGAACAAAATTGTGTCTGTCATGGATTACCCTGTCCCAAACCCAAAGATGTCTACACCCAGACAGAAGATACCAGAATTACTAACACTGGTAAGTCAATTCTGAGTGCACAGAGGAAAGAGCCAGATCAGTGTAACACAGTCCAGGTAAGAAGCTCACTGATGAAGTATTTGATCAGACATAAGGAGAAACTTGAAAATATTGAGAAGTACGTAAGAGTTAGCACAACAGATCTCTTGCTTCAGTTAGACATTTGATAGATCTCTTACAACACAAATAAGTGGTCAAGATCTTTCTACTCAAAGGCAAGTATTTCATGATTTTTACTAACAGAAGAATAGGTGGTACTCCTTAAGCTTGGCTGTATATTGTTATCAACCAATATGATACTAATCTACTGCTATAGAACAAATTACCACAAAACTTAGTAGCTTAAAACAACAAGCATTTATTATCCCATATAGTTTCTATGGATGAGGAATTTGAGAGTAGCTTCGTTCAGGTTTCTGGCTCAGGAAATCTTATGAGGTTGCTGCAGCCTGGGCTGCAGTCATATGAAGGCTTGAATGGGGCTTCCAAGATGATGCTCTTGCATGGCTACTTGCAGAAGGCTGTATTAGACAGGCTTGTCCAAAGAGGATCCAATAGGATACAAATATATGTAAAATGAGGAATTTGCTTACATGATTAGAGGCTACAAAGTCTTAAGAAGTGTAGTTAGCAAGCTGGAGACGCAGAAGAGCCAATGTTGTGGTTCCAGTCCAAATTCAAAAGCCTGAGAACCAGGAGAGCTGATGGTGTCAGTTCCAGTCCAAAAGCCAGCAAGTTTGTCACGCAAGAAGAATATAGATTTCTGTTGAAGTCCAAAGGCAGGAAAAGACGGATGTCCCAGTTCAAGCACTCAGGCAAAAGTAGATTCCTCTCACTTAGTCTTTTTTGTTCTATTCAGGTCTTCAATAGATTGAATGAGGGCCCCAACATTAGGAATGCCAATCTTCTTTACTCAGCTGTCCTATTCAAATGTTAACCTTATCCAGAAACACCCTCACAGACACACCCAGAATAATATTTGTCCAAATGTCAGGGAAGCCTATCGCTCAATCAAGTTGAACCTGTAGGGTGCAAGGGCAGGCTGCTCCAAAATTATTATCTTACGATTATTTTAAGGAAAAGCTACTTAAGAGACAGCCGGTACAAGAAGGACACTCAGATCCTCCCTTGTCTCCCTGAAAGCAAGAAATAAGTCTCCCATCTGAAAGGTACCTTCCCTGTATCAGGAGGTAAAGAGACCTCCTTATCACCAGAGATAGGGAATTCAGGGCTGAGAAAGCTGTATAAACAACCTTTGTTACTTTTGACTAACTGACCACCCTAGCCCAAATTCTGTTTAGAATTCCTTACTAATCAAATATCCCAAAGTTAAGTTTTCTTTGTCCTGTCAGTTCCTCCTAGGTTTATTGTCCCTTTGCCTAAAAAGTAAAAAGCCTGCCTGCCTTGGTGATGTCTTTAGGTCTCAAATTAATTATTGGGCTTCTGTGCACATGTAATAAAACTTAGGTTTTTCTTCTGTTAGTCTGGCTCATGTCAATTTAATTATTAGTCTAGCTGGAAGACCCTGAAGGGTGGAGTAAGAATTTTTCCTTCCCTTTACACATAAAATAAACCATTGTAAAGGCCTCACTTCCTTGTTGATTGTTGGTGGGAGGCCTCACGGTTACTTATAACCTAGGATTCTCTAGAACTACTTGAATGTCCTCATGACCATAGTAGCCCACTTCCCCCAAACCATGTGACTCAAAAGAAAGAGCCAGGAGGAAGCTTCAGAGTGTTTTATGACCTTGTTTTAGAGGTTACACACAATCACTACCACCATATGCTCTTGTGAGAAACAAGTTACTAAATCCAGCCCACTCTCAATAAGGAAGGAATTAACTTTCACCTGTTGAAGAAACGAGTACCAAATAATTAATGGGTCTGTTTTTAAACCACCACATCTGAAGAACTTTCAAAAATACTAACACCTGGGTACCATTCCTAGACCTTCTGATTTAATGGGTCTTGGATTTTTAAAAGCTACTCAGTGGTTCTAATAGGTAGCCAAGAGTTCCTTCTATCATCTGGATCCACTCTTGTGTCTCTTGATACTCTAAGCCCTTAGCAAGAAGCACAAAACATTGCAATTTGTGTTTTCCCAGCCCTAATGTCACACCATATCATGCAAGTAGGTGTGAAAACTGCACGTGATAAAACAATTCAATTTCAATGTGGAAATTTTAAAAATTCAAAATATTTTCTTAATGAAACAAAGAAATATGTTTTAAATAGAGGTATGATATTCAAGAGCATTTTCAAAACCATATGTATTACAAAGCAAAACTATAAAACAAAAGAAGAGATTTCTAAGTATGAAGCCTGAAACTCATAAATAAAAGCATAAGTAAGCAATACTTTATCTTATAAAAAATCAGATACTGGGGCGCCTGGGTGGCTCAGTTGGTTAAGCAACTGCCTTCGGCTCAGGTCATGATCCTGGAGACCCGGGATCGAGTCCCACATCGGGCTCCCTGCTAGGCGGGAAGCCTGCTTCTCCCTCTCTCACTCCCTCTGCTTGTGTTCCCTCTCTGGCTGTGTTTCTCTCTGTCAAATAAATAAAATCTTTAAAAATAAATAAATAAAATAAATAAAAAATCAGATACTTATTGATTATTCATGACAGAATGTAATCAAGTCTGATTTTGGGGGTATGATGGTTAGTTTTATTTATCAGTTTGGCTAGGCTAGAGTAACTAGTTATTTAATCAAATACTAATTTATATGCTTATGTGAAGGTATTTTGTAGGTATGATTAACATGCACAATCAGTTGATCTTTCTTTAAAGTGGCAAAGAACTTGGTTTAATCATATCCTAGAGTTTTGAGCAAATAGAATTTATAAGTGATGAACTTGCACATATGGCTGAGATTTACAAGCAAATGATGGAAGGTATGGCCTGATTTCTCCTGGCTGTTTATAATAAAATGCTAAAGGAAAGAGACAGTCTGAGGAAGAATTGTTAAAGAAAAAGGGACCAGCACTTGATGATCTGAAAAATTCTCTGCCTATTCAGATAGCAAAAGATGACAAAATGTGCTCTACAGAGAACACCAAGGGTGTGGCTGGATAACAGTTCGCTGAAGAGACTGGACACCTGATTTATGGATCCAATCAACCATTTTGGCAGAAGACAGGAATAAAGATGGGGTCATCCAGGAAGGATCTGTGGAGGACCCTCATGCCCAATGACTAGGACTCCCATGAATTTCACCAGAAAACTGACAAATGATTGAGAATTTTGTACCAGCAAAAACACTATCAGCATGGACTAAGAGGGACAGAGAGAACACCATATGAAGACAGAGACAGAAAAAGAAAATTCCATGTGAAGATGGAGGAGACAGAGACAGGATTGATGTATCTATAAACCAAGGAAAGCCAATGAATGACTGCCAGCAAACCATAGCAAGTTAGACAGAGGCAAGGAAAGATTCTCCCCCAGGGCCTTCAGAGAACATGTTCATGCTTTCAGACTTTTAACCTCTGGAACCATGAGAGAATAAATTCCTATTAAGCCACAGAGTTTATAAAACTTTGTTACAAAAGCCCTAGGAAACCGATAGAGGAAGTATTGAAAATAGGTACCGACGAGCTGAAATCTCCTCTTACATTGAACCTACATATATTCTGTGTCTGCTGAGGGAACAAAAGATAAATGTTTAATTTAATAAACAATTAGATTTCATTAACTTAATAAATAATTTCATTTAAAATTTCACTTAAGAAAAACAAATTCGGCTTAAGATATATTTGAAAGTTATGTTACTTGTCATTTTGGCCTGTTTGCAGCTGCCTTGATCTCTAATTTCCTCTTCCCTCCTCCCATGGTTGCAAAAATACTGAATAATATTTTTGCATGTAAAATCCAAGAGAGTAAACAATAGTGTTCTCTTGACAAACATCACTGCTCATTAGTAAGGGATTTAAATTCTGCGCAGATTTTGTGTACACACTCAGCTACTAATTATCAGTCAGTGTGATATGCACAATGAACAACCAGAACAGTGGAACTAAAGGTAACAGAACACTACACTGATGTGACTGACCCCATGTGTGGCTGCTGGAAGTATTCTCAAGTGATGGGGCCAAAGCACAGGCTTGCAAATCCCTCAGACCAAAGTCCCTGGCTCTGAATGGTCATCCACCACTCCAATCTCTTAGTTCATGCTCTGTTAATCAGGCAACTTCATTCGGCTCTTGGAAGAATGACAATTGAGCTGCCTGCCACACTTTTTTCCAGTTCTTTAAAATGCAAGGAATTCTATTCATCAGCTTGATACACTAAGCATGCATGGCTCCCTCTTACAGTTGTTTCTTGGTACAGCCAGGAATAACTATAACCAGGATTGTTTAAAAAACAAAATAGAATGGGATAGACTAATTAGAATAGAAAATATCAGAATGCCTGCCATGCAGTAAAGGTAACTATTTCATGAAATTTTTTCTCTCTTGTTTTTTTTTTCACATGTTTGTGTATGTGTACAAGGGGCCAGGGGTCATTTTTAGACTAAAGGCGATTTAGAAATCATGATCATGCCCTAAAGCTCTGTTTTTTAAACTTTCAAAAACATGACCCATAGAAGGATATACAGTTTTGTTATGATCCACTACACATAACACATACTGGACTTATCCTGTCAGAGGGCAAGAGGAAGGACACTCCAAGCAGAGAGAACGGAATATGCAGGGTACATGAGACAAACAGCAACTCCGTGGAACTTGGATGTGTTAGAGGATCATCACATGACACGGCTGAAACACTGGGTCAACCAGAAGAATGGTGGATCATGGAGTAATAAAGGAAGGCAGTGATAGACCATAGAGAAAAAAACCTTAGAGATCATGCTGGAGTTCAGACATCATCCTGGAGTCATGGAAAATCACTGAGGTATCTTAAGCTGTAATAAAACAGTCAGATTTGCAACATAAGAAGGGCCATTCTATAAGGAGGACAAGGCCAATTGCTGAGATAGGGGGTGATAGGCTGCTGAGAGGCAGTAAAGCTCAACAGAACACTCTTACTATAAACCATGTAAGACATGGGGGGGCCTTCATTCAAGTAGTGGGAAAGCAGACAAGAGAATAGAAGTAAGACATTGTAGGGATAGAACCAAGAGAATCTGGAGACTGGCGAAGAAGCAGGAGATGTCTTGGAAAACTCCCATCCTTCTCAGTTGGGTGTCCAGGTGGATGGCATATTCTCCATCAGGACAGGAAAGTGGGAGGAGAGCAATGTTGTGGGCAGAGATAATAAGTCTGGTTTGGGCCAAATTGAATGACTGTGCCTGGGGGCACACAGGTGAATGAGGATGTTAGATAACTGGATTTGGTACCCTCTTTCTTTCGTTTTCTAAGCTGAAGTACAAACAACCCAAGAAATATACAGGCCCTGGGGTGCCTGGGTGGCTCAACCAGTTGAGCACTTGCCTTCTGATCGTGGGGTCCTAGGATGAAGCCCTGCATTGGGTTCTCTGCTGAGCGGGGAGTCTGCTTCGCCCTCTCCTTCTGTCCCTCCCCCGCTCCCACTCATGCTCTCTCTTGCTCGGTCTCTCTCTCTCTCTGAAATAAATAAATAAAATCTTAAAAAATATTTACAGGCCTTCAATCAACCTTCCCTTTAAGTCACCAGGCAACAATTTCTACTATGAACATTAGAGATATATTTCAGAAAGAAAGGATTGAGTATGTGCCAAATACAAGAAACATTGGAAAAACTGGGGCACCGGTGCTGGTATCTTCTGATCTAAGTACTGCTAAGACTTGAATAAGTTCTCTTCATGTACAACTAAGCTTCATTTTGAAGGCCAAGATGCTTGCATCGGTAGAAAAGAGTCACTTGGGCCATGCTGTGGTCCCGACCTCACAAATTTGTCTCTGGATTCCAAGAAGCCTACTGTTTTATATACACCAAAAGGATTTTGTCATGAACAGTTCAGGCTCAAGCTCCCCTAAAGGGAGAGACTTTTATTCCTAAGGACAAGATATTCAGATTACCCAGGGATTTCGAGACCTGTCAACTAACAACAGGCATGTATGGTGCTAGGGCCAAGCCCAGATGGCACCTGGATTTCAGCAATGAATTTGATGCTGGCATATGTTAGTGCAGAACAAGACTCCAGTTTAATCAATTGTCTTAAAGAACTCAGAAATTCCTTTAGCCACTCAAAATTTTAAAATGATCACCATGTGTTTCTTCACCAAAAAAGAAATCACATTCTGAAATGACTTTCTGAGTTAAATTACCTAATAATAATTCTTTGGGTGTGTGTACAAGGCATAGGGGTGAGGGGTGGCAAAGGAGTGTGAAGGAGAAGAAACTCTTGCCAAGATTTTTTGGGGGGATGGAGGGTGGTGGGGAACATCACAGAGACATCAGCAAAATCAAAATAAGAAAAATTAAACTGTAAGAAGTGAAAATTTAGCATGTTTCTGGCTCAAATACCATGCTTGTTTTTCACCCACAGCATGTAGAGACAACAAAGTTATAATTCTAGTGATGTGGGTTAGATTTTATCCTCTTTTTCCAAGCGTATTACTCACCTCCATCCCTTTGCAGATTATTAAAGAGCTACCTGTCTCTGCCAATTTTAACAGGGTGCTTTGTAGAAAGTAGAGCAAACTCAAAATGCCAGGCCCTGCTTCTCAGCTCCACCCCATTTAACAGAGCTAAGAAATGAAAGGGAGCAGTTTAGCAAACCAGACTAGACTTGTTTCCCTAATCCAGCCCCAGTCCTAACTTTCTAGTGGCTTTTGTATGTGGCTCTGGCCACTCAAACCCCACCTGTTTCCATTATATTTATCGCCTCCTCCTCACCCTACTAGCCATGACTTCTCCCCTTTGTCTCAGAACCCAACCTTCCTGGATTCTCTTCATCTTGCAAAAAGTAGATGTGTGAGTGGGGGGAATGGGGTGACTGGGAGAGGGGCCTGAGGGAGGGGGCTTGGGGTGATGAGCACTGGATGTTGTACGCAACTGGTGAGTCACTGAATTCTACCTCTGAAACTAATGATACAGTATATGTTAATTAAATCGAATTGAAATGTAAAAAGTTTTAAAGGGTAGATGTGAGTCTTGCTCACGGGCCATGTGATTCACTTTGAAACACCAATCCTTCGTCTTTTGATTTATGTTTGTGCTTTAGCAATCTTCTGACCCTCAAGAATATTTAAAACCAAGTGTGATAAATCTGTAGGCACCAGTATCTGTGAGGCTACAGCTGCCTACTCAACATTGGCAAGAAGGTACCTCAAACTAACCACAGGCATGAACAGATCCCCGAGTTTCTCCACCCTCACCCCCAAGTGTTCCTCCTCCCTCATTCCCTTATCTCAGAGGGCATACCATCACCCCCTAAACTGCTCAAGCCAGGTCCCACTGACTCATCTGCCCATCTCCTTTAATCCCATCTTCTTAATAGCTTCAAATCCATTTCTCCCCACTACCCTTGTCCTGCCTCAGGCCAGGCATTTTGTTTCCTTTTGGAGTGAAAGTCTTATGACTGTTCTCTCTGATTCCACACTGACTGTTGCCCTCTGACTCAAGTGGTCATTCCAGTTTTGAGCATGATGTTCTGCTCCTTTGTACCTTTCAGTAGTATCCTTCTGCCCATATACTTGCCGAGGGCCTTCATTTAATGGCCCATTCTGACCACTCTGATCCCATCAGCTGCAGTTCAACAACTGAGCGGTACTCTCACCTGCTGCTATTGCCCACAAAGTCATCTACTCCTTCTTAGACTTCTTAAATGCCTTGATACTTTATGTCACTTTCTCCTCATTGAGAAATTAGGAACTCTTCATGCTTAACAGTGTGACAGATTAAAGAAAACGCTAATCTGAAAACATGTTTCTGAAGGGTGTCTACCCAGAGTAGATGGGCTTTGTTTGGTAGAACGTCTGGTTGAAGTTTAATGAAAAAGCAGGACCAGGGTTGAGTTAAAGATTGGTAAAGTCAAATTGTAGTATATGCTACAGTAAGGGCAATTATGGGTTTCAAGGGACAACTGGATAGAGAGCGAGTGAGGGCTCTGAGAAACAAGGGAAGGGGACATGTGAAGAGAGTGTAATAATGAAAGAAAGCCCAGTATCAGTGGGACTTGCTAGGGCCAAAGAAAGACACCCACTGAGCGATTCCCACTGGTGAGGGTTGGCCCAGGGATTCTTGAGAACTGGAGTACCTGTGATTCCATTTTATAGGCCAAATCTTGACTATCCTAAGTCATGATATTCCCCTATCCTCCCTAAACCCTCCAAAAAACATCTGTCCCAGTAACACTCTGTGTCGGTTCAGAAGAATATTCCAAGCCAGAGGTAATGCCACCTTGCAGACAGCATAGGTGGTATGGAGAGAAGACAGCAGCTGCCAGGTTTCAGGGGGTGACAAGGAAAAGAGGCCACGGTATGGACTGACCACAAGAAAGTCAGATGCAAAGAACCACCCAGACAGCTTGATCAGCATGTTAAAAAGATTTTCTACCACGTGAGGCATTGTGTCTCAGGAAAGTTTACTTGACATCAAAGGGAAAAGAGACACAATTCCCATAAGGAAGAAAGACTGGGCAATTTCTAGGCAGTCAACCCTGGGGTTACACTTACAGCTGATACAACAATATATTTTGGATGGCAATATTACAGTATGGCAGTGAAGTAAATACTCTTGAATAGGTAAATAAATGCAATAATAACTATGTTAGGTATAAGTTAAAATGAATACACTTATAGAAGAGAGTTGGCAAAAGTCACATTGAACTATAGAGATAAAGTAACGTTACAAAAGTCCTGATGCTAACTTTAATAGAAAAGACTAGTCTTTCATCTTCAGATCTTTAACTTACCAAAAAAAGGTATACTGTTTCCAAAAGGTCCCAGAAATAATGACATGGTTTTGATTCAAATTATGTGAAAGAAAGAGTGAAGTGACTGGAAGAGAAGAGGGAGAAGTTGATTACCATTGTACTAGAATTTTCCTAATTTTTAATCTACAAATTCAGGAAACTAAATAAAATCTACCTTACAGCTTACATAATAGAATTTATAAAAATAAGCAGGTAAAAGTCATCAAGCTTGGGATGTCACAAATCAGAACATATTCGAATGCCAAAAGAAATCATGTCAGACATAAGGTGTATTTCCAAAGCCTAAAACAATATTCCTTCACATGCCCACCCAACAACTATATGGGAGAACATCTGGTGCTTTTGTAGAGACGAATGTCTCTTTAGGACCTCAATGTGAATCAGAATTTGACAAAACAGTGGGAATGAATATGTATATGAAGTACTAATATATCCTGATTCCCAAGGCAAAAGTAACAATCCAGAAATTTTAGTGTTCAAGAATTCCAGAGTACTTACTAATTAACCTGGATATATTAGGATAAGTTAGAATATGCGAAAGCAGTAACTCCAAAATTCTTACTCGGGTAACACAACAAAAGATTATTTCTTACTCAAAGTCTTCGGGAGATCAGGGAGACTGAGCAGGATTGCTATTCCTCATGTGTTGGCACAATTTTCCACACTGCTTAGATTTTATGGTTTCTCCATCCCAATATACTTCGTGACTGTGTGGCCTAGGAAGAGAACATGGAAAATCATAAACTGGCTTCCATCCATAACTCACATATGACTACATCTAACTTCAAGAGAGCATGTGCCCCCAACCAAAAAAAGGAGGATCAGAAATCTTGGTGGCAAATATTAGTAATGTCTACTTCAGATATATAGCAGATCTTTAGATTTACTTATATTCCTACAGGAAAGATAAAATGAAAATGTCTCCAGATATTTCTAAGCCTAAGAAGCTTTTTCCCACCTTCATCCCACTTATTTCCTGCTTCAGTATGGTGTGAGCCCCCCCAAAAGAAAGGAATAAAAACCAGACTTTGAATACATTATTTATTTTAATCTAATCCACATAACCACTGAAGGACTAAGAGTTTTCTTTATCTGCTATAGGGTTACTTAACCCTAGCATTATTAATGTTTTGGGCCTGATCCTTCTTGGGGGCTGTCCTTTATTGCTAGATATTTAGCAGAATCTCTGGTCTCCCCCTGCTAGATGCCAGTAGCAACCCTCCCACTACACCTGTCAGAACCAAAAATGTCTCTGGATATTGTTATATATCCCTGGGAGATAACATTGAGAACTGGTTGAGAAGGGCTTTTCTATTTGCTTCCTTGGACCACTAGGAAGAGTTCAGATTATTTAACACATGAAATAACCCAGTATTGAGGACAAGTAGTAATAGAGCAAAGAGAATACACTTTCTCCCAGATCTACCACTGAGACTTGTGAATCTCTTCTTTACCCTATCTATAAAATAGGGAGAATAATGTTACCTGGCTCAAAAGCTTATTGTAAGGATTAAATGAGACAATAAATAACTCTTCCTTTTCTGTTTAAGGAAATTACTCTGTATAAAGCCAGTCCCATATAAACATGGAATCTATTTCTGCACTTTCTGTCCTGTGTTACTTGTCTCTCTGCATACTCTGCATACTCCTGGGAGAATGCCTCACTGTTACTATTAAGCTCTGTATTACCTGTAGCTGACTTGTCTGGGAGATGCAGCCCTCAGAAAAGGGGCTGGAAAATGAGAAGTGAAGAAAATGGCCTGCAGAAGCCCTGACCAATGTTCAGATACGTTTCTTACTGGGAAGTCCCCCAAGTAAGTTAAGACAGTTCATAAACTATTAATTCTTTAGCCCCTGCACCATCTGGTGTCTCGCACACAGGTACAGGCACCCAATCCATGGTTGCCGAGGGACAAAATGACCAATTTCAGACATAAGTCAAACGAGTTTATCATCACTGGGTTTTCCTATCACCTTAGAAGTCCCAAATTAGGAGGAATGAGTACAGGGAAGGTATTAATACAGGCAGAACTGGCATCAGCAATAAGTGACAGGTGACAGTCTAACATTAAAAGAGGAAATTAAATGGCAGACCTTAATTAAAAAATAAAAACCATATGCTCTGGAGAGTAAACAGCCATACATATCACAATAACCCCTTAGCTGCTTTACACAGTCAGTGTATAATAATTGACATCCCTAATAATGACTCTGACATTTTAAAAATGCTAATATCTGTTCAGCATGGTTTATTTTAAGAAATTCAGAGTACTGTGTATGGCATTTGAGAAAGATTTCCAGTACAGACTTATAAACTATGTAATTTGCAATATGCCTTAGAGATGAGTTAATCTATTGTCTAGGTAAAGAAGTCAGTCACAGAAAGGTAAAGTACATTTACCCAAGGCCAAGTGCCCACAGAGGCAGAACTAGAACTAAAGCCTTACTTTGCTGACTTTTTAAAAAAGACTTTATTTATTTATTTGACAGAGAGATACAGAGTGAGGGCAAATAGATGAAGCAGCAAGCAGAGCAAGAGGAAGAAGCAGGCTCTCTGCAGAGCTGGGAGCCCCATGCAGGACTCAATCCCAGGACCCTAGGATCATGACCTGAGCTGAAGGCAGTGGCTTAACCGACTGAGCCACCCAAGTACCCCATTACACTGCTGACTTGATGGCAAGCTCTGTTTCCACTATGGCACATCTTTGAAAATATAAATATATTCATTTAATTAATTAAAATTGCCAAATTTAGTATTTGGAAACTCAATAAGGTTGTGCTTCAACTATATGGAGTTTTCCTACACTGAGTTATTAATCAACTGTTCCTTACTGAGGCCCCGTGCTGCTAAAAAAAAATAGTTTAGATCTGTAGGTATGTCAAAGAAGATAGAAAGCACATGCCTGACTCAAGTGACTGAACTTTCTAGAAGGGAAGGGACGATTTACATGTAAGAAACCAGGGTGATGCAGAGCAGTGTGGGGTGTGGCAATGAGTCTTAGGATGTGGAAACCAACTCTAGGTGCCCTGGGAATTGAGAGATAAGAAACATCCACCACGGCAAGCAATCAAGGATGGCACAGGGGTAAGGTGGGACAGATCACCCATGTTGGACTCAGATGATAATATAGACTGGAAAAGAAAAAAAAGATGTCCTGGATGCAAAGAATAAGATTAGAAAACTCTTGGAGAGGGGTGGAAGTCCAGATCACATTTTCTAAGCCATTCATTTAAATAGATTATCTCATGAATATGACTTATTTATGAAGACAGGGGAGAGGGTGGTTATAGGAAAGAATACACATTTAGCCTGCCCTGGAAAATCTAAGTTAAAGAGAGGGAAGAATAAGGAAAATGGCCCAATTTCTCTAGAAGAGCACTGTCTGATAGAAATATAATGCATGCCACACATGTAATTTAAAATTTTCTAGTAACCCCATTAAAAAAAATGCAACAGATTACAGGCATATCTCGGAGACACTGCAGGTTCCTTTCCAGACCACAATAAAGCAAGGGTCACAATAAAGTGAGTCAAATAAATTTTCTGGTTTCCCAGTATATATATCCGTTCTGTTTACACTATACTGTAGTCTGGTAAGCATAATGTCTAAAAAAAAGTACATACCTTAATTAAAGCATACTTTATTGCTAAAAATGCTAACCATCATCTGAGCTTTCAGCAAGTCATAATCCCGGATCACAGAGCACCATAACAAATAGAGTCATAATGAAAAGGTTGGAAGTCCTGCAAGAATTACCAAAATGTGTCACAGAGCCACAAAGTGAGCAAATGCTGTTGGGAAAATGGTATCAGCAGACTTCTGGATACAGGGTTGCCACAAATCTTCACTGTGTGAAACATACAATATCAATGAAGCTCAATAAAATGACATATATCTGCAAACTCATAATAAAAGCATATTTTCTGGAATTTGATATATCCAAAATGTTATTTCAATATACAAAGCTCAATATACAACAACTATTGAGATACTTGACATTCTCTTAGTCACACTAAGTCTCTGACTTCTAATGTGTATTTCACACTTAGAGCATATCTCAATTTCGATGCTAAATTCATCAGAAATATTTGATCTGTTTATGCCCCACACCTAGTGTTCCAAAAAATGAATCTTGGAACACTGAAAATAAATTAATTAAAAATTTTTAAAAAAGAAATTTGATCTGTATTTAGATACTATAAGATTTATGACTAAAAAGATGAATTCACATACCAAAGTTGTTCCAAAAATACTTTAAAGTTTTCCAGTAACTGAATCAAATACCAATAATCATTCTGTTAATATTCACATCCAGTTTGACAAAACTGCTTCAGTTTTTAAATTTAAATGTCAATCAATTAAAATTAAATAAGAGTTTGATTCCTCAAGACAACAGGTCAAATTTCAAGGGTTCAATCATACGTGTGGCTATACGTGTGGCTACGTCTAAAGGTGGGCTCCCAGGTGACATAACCACATGGATAGCAGACTCAGGGTATCTGGAGGGAAAAATGTGTATGAGCTAGGACACAGCATAGAGCTGCTCTATACTAGTTGCCAAGAAGGAAGAAGATACCATGACAAAAACAGATTTCTAGGGAGACTAATTTATAACAGAATAGAGAAATCAAAAAGAAAAAAAATACAACAAAGTCAGGGAGACAAATGGACAGTTTTTCATACTAATAATGTGAAACAATGAGGGCTAGAAGTGGAGGTGGGGAAAAAAGAATAAGGCAAAGGCAAGGATCTGAGAAGCTGTTTGATGGATAGAAGAACTGACAAGGCTGGAGAATAGATGGGACACAGAAGAGCCCCAGCTGAAGACCTCAGAGGGGCCTGGGTTTTGCTTGCTTTGTGTTATGTTGGGTTTTTGTTTTGTGTTTGTTTTTTCTCTCTTGTGTCTTCTACACACATTTAACAGGGGAAATTATATTCCATAGGAGCACACAGATTTTTTTTTACGTATCTGTGCCTCTACTTTTTTTTACTTATTTCTTTTTTAAGTAATCTGTAACCCAACATGGGGCTCAAACTCAGAAGCCTGAGATCAGGAGTCACCTGCTTTACAGACTGAGCCAGCCAGGTGCCCTGGAGTTCACAGATTGCTTGATGTGCCTCCAGAACTCTTGGGAATGTAATGGGTCAATTATTATGGCAAACAGGGGAAGAGGGGAAGGGGGCAGATAGGAGAGAAGGGGAGGGAGAGACAGAAGGAGACAAAGAGGCTCTAAGTTTTAAGTTTAACATTTACTAATAAATAGATGACAGATGAAACCATTTGAGTGAGTGAGATCACCAGGAGGTATTTCAAGTGAAAAGACAGGGGCCACCCCAGGAACAATACATTTCTAGGGACAGAGAAGTCTTCAAAGGAATGCTTCCAATGGGCAAAGATACTGAACCAGACAGGTTAGGTTTGTTCCATGGCCTTATTCACTCAACCAACATTTACTGAGACAAAGGCCTAGGTGTTCACGTTCTAGATAGAAGGCAGGTGGGCTGCCCTGGAAGAGTGCACTGCTAGGCTCACAGCCAAGACTGACTCCCAGATGGCTCTGCCTGCAGCAGCGTC
This sequence comes from Spilogale gracilis, assembly GCA_004023965.1. Lineage (NCBI taxonomy): Eukaryota > Metazoa > Chordata > Mammalia > Carnivora > Mephitidae > Spilogale > Spilogale gracilis. Next base: position 13,981 of record PITA01002812.1, on the reverse strand, counting down.
TCTGTCCTCCACCACAGGAGTCATGTACAGTGTCACTGACAGTGTTTTCGCCTTGGAAATAGATCAGTCTCAATTCTATCCTGTTTCCTCAAAGTTTCATTCGCTATATATAAAAATGTTCTTCAAGGAAGATCTTACTTTTCCTAACAACAACTAAGTAATTCGATTCCTAGCTTAGAGGGGAAAGACAAGTGAAGGCTGTGCAGAGTTGGGATAATAGGAACATCTTCCTGTATACAATAGTGATGGTGCAGGAGCCCACACAGGGCTTTGGGAGGCCAGTTGGTGTTGGTCTCCCGCCATGAACTGTTGCAATGAGATGGGTGTGGAAGTACCGATAAACCACAAATCGTGATGCAAGAAAATTCAGAAGACATTTAGTTCAATAGAAACTGATGACTCATTATACCATTTAACATTTGAAAGGAGTAGTGCTCAAATTGAATTAGGATAGAAAGATCTAACTTTGTAACTTCTCTTTCCATAAAAATGTCATAATATTTTCTATTAAGGATCAAAAGGACCACCATACTTTCAACTGCCCTAACAACAGATTTTTATTGCTACGCAGGCAAACAACTGCAATTTTCTATTTATCAGTTATGAAACTTCCATTTCCCCTGCCTTATAATTTGAAGGAAATGTGTAGTACTCTGAGTTCAAACTGTGAGATACAATAGAGAAAATTATCCATTTTAGAAACATAATTCCTTCTATTACATAAATGACTTTTTAAAAAGACCTTGAAAGGAAGATTTTATTCATTAAATCTAACCATTTGCACAAACCAATGCTCTCCCTCAATTCAGTCTTTACCTCTCTCCTCCCAAATATTTCATAAAAGATATAATTCAGTCTCATTAACTTTACACCTTTCTCAATGACATTCAAGATTCTGAAATCAGAGAACCATGGAACATGCAATAAGAGAAAGCAGTCACCTAGAATGTCCTTCTTTCCCCTCCACCTGACATCTCCTACATGTCATCTACATGCCAGTTAAAATATTCCTCTGGGAAAATGGAGCTGACTCATGTGAATTTCCCTGTGCCCTTACAACACCTCTAGTCTCTTGGAGAAATCTGCTTGCATTTTTCTTACATGTGAACACATCTGCCTGTGCCAACCCTTCAGGGCAGGGCCCATATAATGTACATCTTTGTATCTCTGGAGATTAGTCCAGTAACCAGTCTAGGAAGTACCCAATAAATACTTGTGTAAGAAATAAAGAATAGGGGATTCCTGGGTGGCTCAGTTGGTTAAGCATCTGTCTTCAGCTCAGGTCATGATCCAAGGGTCCTGGGATTGAGCCCTGTGTTGGGTTCTCTGCTCAGCAAGAAGCCTGTTTCTCCCTCTCCCTGCTGCTACCCCTGCTTGTGCTCTCTCTTTCTCTCTCTGACAAGTAAATAAAATCTTTACATGTATATATAAAAGAAAAAATGGATGTATAAATGAATAAGTGCTCAACTAAATTATAAGAAATGGATTCAGAGCTAGAATTCTTAGCTGTATTACATTAAGCAACTCATTCTACCTCTCTGAACTTTCATTTCCTTATCATTAAAAAGAGAAATAGTGGATTGCCTGGTGGACTTCTCAGAGCACTGGGAAGCAGCACATATGATAATATTTGTGAAAGCTCCTGAGAAATGGTAAAGTACTATGCAAATGTTATTGTCTAATGTCTTGATTGAGACATAAAAGCCTAAAGCTTAGCCAAGTGTAGAACAGGGATAGGAAATAAGTTCCCTACATCTGGGAATGGTATCACTGTTGACCCAGATCCCAAAAGAAAATCTTAAGAAACATCCTTGACTCCCCCTTCTCCTCACTCCTAACACCCAGATAGAACCAGTATCACCTGTTTCACCATCACTGAGGACAATACAGACAAAAACAAGTATATATTCAAGCCTCCACCCCTCCTGGTAGCAGCAGGTCCACTTCTTCCCTTCGTATCACATCTCAGAATTGACCATGACCTCCAGGGATTACTCAATCCAAGCAGTGGGATCAGAGTGGGAAGGATGGTTTTGACTCTTCATATAAGTGGAGAACCAACTAGAAAACCGGTATCCGACAGAGTTCTCACACAATTTTGCTGTTGTAAGCAGGTCCTGTATGGTTGACTGCTGGAAAGACCGGTCAAGTACCCATCTCTGGTTTTGAGGAGTGCCATATCATGCACCACAACAGATCAGGAAGTCAGGCCTGAAGGAGGCTCCAGCACCAGCAACAGACTATGCACAAACCAGCCCTTCTCCATAAACTCCAAAACTCTTATCTCAGTGGTTGCTCAGCAGCTCCCTTACTTCACTCCTACTTACAGAATGTCACTGCCCATCTCTGCCACTAGTTCTTGAGGAGGTCTTCCTGGCCTATGTTTCAGGTCTCCTTAACTTTGAACTCTGAGAAGCAGCATGGTGTTCCAGTGTCCTTTCCATACTGAATAATGGATGTCTTCTCCTCCAGATATTTACATAACCAAAGGAATTCAGTAGGTTTTCTAGAACGATGAGGATCAGTTGCAAGGACACCACCCGCCATCCACAAGTACCCCGTTTGATATCTGCCTTGACAGTTCAACTATCACACAGGCAGTCACAAAGTTCTACCACTTTGATACCAAAATATTTCTCAATTCCATTAATTTTCCCGGCCACTATCTCATTTGGGCTTCATCTGTCATCTGGATTACTGGGGCAGCTTTCTATTGCTGCCTGCCTTTTATTATTGCACTCCCATCCACTCTCCGGATGGTAGCCAGAGTACTCTTTCCAGACACAGAGCAGATCCTGTTCCCTCTTTGTTTACAACAAATGCAGTGCTTCTTGCTGTCCACCTAGTGAACCCCTTAACATGTTTTTATAAGACCTTCATGATCTGGCCCCTACTTTTACATGTCATCTTCCCCTTCTTTCCTCATCGCTCACCGGTCCCTTTCCTTCTCTCCTAGTCTTATCCCCCCATCTTCCCACAGGAGTGTCTTGCTGTTCCCTTAACCCCTTTGACCTAGTTTGAAGGAGAAGAGACTGTCCCCATGAGAAAGAAAAGAAAAACATCAGGATGTTCTCATTTCTTCTCACTTTGAGAAATCACCTCTCTTCTCATTTTCCTAATAAATCTTTCAGTGTTTCTTCTAAAGATGAAGGTAGGTGATGGTCACTGAACCAGTGACTAAGATGTGACTGTGTTATCACCTGTCTTTAGAATGAAGGGATACCAGATACCCATGGACATCAGCTTCAGAGGATTCATGGACCCCCAGCTGATAAGAAAAGCCCCATTTAATATCACTTTACATTAGTTGATCTTGGCCTGGTTATGTGATATGAATTTGTAGCAGACTAAAGGAGAACTAAATAATCATCTTTCAAAGTAACTAGGTTATATATGGCATAGATTATGTTAAATATCTGGTCCTATCCTATGGTATGTTTTATGCCATGTCAGATGTCAGAAAGATAAGTCAACTATATGACAGAGGGTTAATTTGTTAGAGGGCAGCAATTTCTGAATATGTATTTTAAGATGTAAAGAAAACATGAAATTAGATATTTTTCCTCTGCTTTACTGGCCTTTACCAAGCTTATACCCTCATCATGGAGCTTTGCTCTCCACAAGATTTTTTTCTTCCTCTCTTAAGGGTTTTCTGTAATTGAGACACATAACCTATTACTGACTTGTGGTCCAAATGCAGTGTATTTCAACTACACTGACATAGTAGTTTCTTACCTAAAAAGAGTATTTTAGTCATTGTAGACATCACGGAGTTTTGAGAATCAAAGCTATTTATGGTAAAATACCTCAATTTTCTATATCTGCTTTTATCTTTACAGTAAGAAGAGAAAGTTGTAATAAACCAAACTTGTTATGATGCTTTTGGTAATGCAATGAGAAGAATATTTTAGACACTCAGAATACATATCTGAAATCCTTGATCAATATTAATTTCAGAAAATATTCACATTCTCATCTCTTTGGCTTGACATATTTGTGGAAATTTTTTGGAGAGGATTACATGGCTAAGAAGAAGAGAATGCATACAAAAAGGCATATTTAAAAACTTTTTAGATCATTTTAGAGTTCTGAAGGGTTGCAAAAATAGTACAAAGTTCCTGTGTTCTATCCCCTAGTCTCCTTATGTGAAGATCTTTTATAACTATAATAAAATTCATTTTAATAAAAAAACTATTTTCATATAAAGGTCTGTATAGCTGAGATTATTGCCATCTGTCTTTCTAGTTACCTTTTATATTTTTTCTAGTTATCTTTTTTAGATTTAAACTTCAAGAATGTAAAATATAGGTCTAATCGATTTGTACCCTGACAAAGGCTAGTTATTATCACCGCTCTGCACTTAACAGTTCAGTTACTTGGGTGGCTCAGTCGTTAAAACGTCTGATTTCAGCTCAGGTTATGATCCTGGAGTCCCTGAATCGAGTCCTGCATCGGGCTCCCTGCTCGGCGGGAAACCTGCTTCTCCCTCTCTCACTCCACTTGCTTGTGTTCCCTCTCTAGCTGTCAAACAAGTAATATCTTTTAAAAAAATAGTTCAGTTACTTGTGATATATTTTATTAGGTTTTATTCATTTGTGTGATATTTTTATTCTGTAAAAATAAAAAAGTGGGACTACATCAAACTAAAAAGGGTTCCTTTTTCTCCATATCCTGGCCAACACTTGTTTTTGTGTTTTTCATTCTAGCTGTTCTCACAGGTATGAAGTAATGTCTCATTCTTGTTTTGATTTACATTTTCCTGATGACTAGTGATGTTGAATACCTTTTTGTGTGCTTGTTGGCCAACTATACATCTTTTTGGAAAAATGTCTCTTCAGCCCTCTGCCCATTTTTAATTAGATTATTTGTGGGTTTTTTTTTTTTTTTTTTTTTTTTTTTTTTTTTTTTTTTTTTTTTTTTTTTTTTGGTTAAATTCTTTATATAGTTTGGATAGTAACTCTTTATTGGATACATCATTTGCAAATATCTTCTCCCGTCCAGTAGGCTATCTTTTCATTTTTTTTTTGATGGTTTCCTTCACTGTACAAAAACTTTTGTTTTCGGATAGTCTTAACAATGGTTTTTGCTTTTGTTTCCCTTGCCGAAGGACACATATCTAGAAAAATGTTTCTACACCTGATGTCGAAGAGATTACTGCCTGTTTTCTTCTAGGACTTTTTCAGTTTCACATTTAGGTCTTTAACCCATTTTGAGTTTATTTTTGTGTATGGTGTAAGAAAAGTGGTCCGGTTTCATTCTTTTGCATGTAGCTGTCTGGTTTTCCCAACATTATTTGTTGAAGAGACTTTTTTTTCTGTTGTATATTTTTGCCTCCTTTGTCATAAATTAGTTGACCATAAAACTGTGGGTTTATTTCTGGACTCTACTCTGTTCCATTGATCTATGTGTCTTTTTTGTGCCAGTACCATACTGTTTTTTATGCTGTTTTGATTATTATAGCTTTGTAGTATATTTGAAATCTAGGATACTTCCAATTGTGTTCTTTTTCAAGACTGCTTTGGCGGGGCGCCTGGGTGGCTCAGTTGGTTAAGTGACTGCCTTCGGCTCAGGTCATGATCCCAGAGACCCGGGATCGAGTCCCACATCGGGCTCTCTGCTCTGTGGGGCGCCTACTTCTCCCTCTCTCACTCCCCCTGCTTGTGTTCCCTCTCTGGCTGTGTTTCTCTCTGTCAAATAAATAAAATCTTAAAAAAAAAAGACTGCTTTGGCTATTCAGGTTCTTTGTGGTTCCATACAGATTACTTGTTCTAGTTCTCTGAAAATTCTGTTGCCATTTTATAGGAATTGCATTAAATTTTAGATGCTTTGGAACCTATGGACATTTTAACAATATTGGTTCTCCCAGTCTATGAGCATGTTATGTCTTTCCATTTGTTTCTGTCATCTTCAATTTCTTTTATCAGTATTTTAATAGTTTTTGGCATATAAATATTTCAAACTCCTTCAGTTTATTTCTAGATATTTTATTCTTTCTAGTGAAATTGTAAATGGGACTGTTTTCTTAATTTTTCTTTGTACTACTTAATCATTAGTGTATAGAAATGCAACAGATTTCTGTATATTAATTTTATATCCTGAAAATTTACTGAATTCATTTATCAGTTCTAGTAGTTTTTTGGTGGAGTCTTTAGAGTTTTCTGTATAGTATCATGTCATCTGCATTCTCCCCAAATTTCATGTATTCACCAATCCCAAAGTGCTCTGAACTCAGTCCTTCTGGGTTTTAATGGAGGCTCTATGGCATAAATGTGATTGATTAAAGCACTGGTCATTGGTACTTGAACTAAACCTACAGTGTCTCTCTCCCTCTGTGGAGGTCAGTAGGTGAGACTGAAATTTCCAGCCCTCTAATCACATGGTTGGCTCCTTTGGCATCCTCAGGTCCAAAAGTCACCTCATTAACACAACAAAAAACACCTCATCACTCTCATCACAGGAAATTCCAAGGGTTTTAGAAGTTCTGTGCCAGAAATGGAGACAAGGACCAAATATATATATTTCTGATTATGTATCACAAGATCATAACAAGGAGTTTTAACTCAGAGTAATAACATTAAAATAACAATACAGACACTTTTGGGGAGTTTACTATGTGTCATGTGTTTCCTAAACATTTTACATGCATAATGTCATTTATGATCTCCATTTGACAATTGAAACTGAGGAATCCCACCTCTGGCAAAAAACCTATATGTGATTTTTCAGATCCAACAAAGGCTTTACCTGGCAGGCTGCAAGAGGGAAAGGAAAGCTACCCTCATCACACCAGATAGTGCACAACAAATCCAATGCAACCCTCTGGAGGGAGTTGCAGTCCAGAACACACTTACATTGTTTCTGTATTTTGCCTGCTGTGAATAATGATGCAATGAACATAGGACTACAGATGTCGCTTCAAGATAGTAATTTTATATCATTTGGATATAAATCTCCAGAGAGGTTGCTGGATATTATTTTTTAAATTTTTAATTAATTTATATTTTTAATTACTTGACCCACTATACTGTCTTCCATAGTAGGTGTATCAATTTATGTTCCCACCAACAGTGAACAAGGATTCCCTTTTCTCCACATCCTCAACAATACTTGTTATCGCTTATGTTTTTAATAAAAGCCATCTTAGCAAGTATGAGATGCTCATTATGGTCTTGATTTGAATTTCCTTGATGACTAAAGATGTTGAACACCTCTTCATGCACTTGTTAACCACTTGTATTGTCTTATTTGGAAAAATGTCTATTCAGATCCTTTGTTCATCTTTTAATCAGATTTTTTTTTGCTATTGGGTGGCATGAGTTCCTTAAAAATTTGTATATTAACACCTTATCGGATACATGGTTTGCAAATATTTTCTCCCATTCTGTATGTTAACTTTTCATTTTATTATTGGTTTCCTTTGCTTTCTTTTTTAGTTTGATGTAGTCCCACTTGTTTATTTTTGCTTTTGTTGCCTGTGCTTTTGGTGTCAATTCCAAAAAAATAATTGCTAAGACCAATGTCAAAGAACTCTTCCCTGTTTTCTTCTAAAGATTTACAACATCAGGTCTTACATTTAAGACTTTGAGTTGATGTTTATGTACAGTTTACGTAACCAATATCATTCTCCTGCGTATGCTTATTCAGTTTTCTCAGCACCACTGATTGAAGAAACTATCTTTTCCCCATTGTATACTTCTTGGCACCTTTGTTGAAAATGTCTGTTTTTATGTTAGTATCATACAGTTTTGATTGCTGTAACTTTGTAATATAGTTTCAACTCAGGAAGGGTAATGCCTCTAACTTTGTTCTTTCTCAAGATTGTTTGGGCTATTTTGTGGTGATTTGTGGTTCTACACAAATTTGTGGAGTTTTTTTCTATTTCTGTGAAAAATGCCATTGGGATTTTGATAGGGATTGAATGAATTCTGTAGATTGTTTTGGGTAGAACAGAGATTTTAACATTATTAATTCTCCAACCCACAACACATATTTCCATTTATGATTTCTTTGATTTCATTCATCAGTGTTTTATAGTTTTCAGTGTACTTGGTTAAATTCATTCCAAAGTATTTTATTCTTTTTGTTGCTATTATAGATTGGATTTTCTTAGTAATCTTTCCTTCTGATAGTTCATTGTTAGTGTATAGAAAAACAACTGATATTTGTATGATGTTTGTATGTTGATTTTGTACCCTGTAACATTACTGGATTCATTTGTTAGTTTTAACAGTTTTTTTGTAGAGTCTTTTGTGTTTTTTGTAAATAAGATCATGTTACCCCAGGGAGAGATAATTTGACTTTTCCTTTTGAACTTGAATGCTGTTTCTTTCTTTTCCTTGCCTAATTGCTCTAAGACTTCCAGTACTATCCTGAATAGAAGTAGTGAGAGTGTAACTCCTGTTCCTGATTTAGAGAAAAATATCTCAACCTTTCATTGTTGAGGATGATGCTAGCTGTGGTTTTGTCCTGTATCTTCTTTATTATGTTGAGGTCATTTATTTCTATTCCTACTTTGGTGAGAGTTTTTGTAACGAAAGGGTATTGAATTTTGTCAAATGTTTCTCTGTGGACATTGGGACAATCATGTGATTTTTATTCATCATTTCATTAATGTGGCCTATCACATTAATTTTCGTATGCTGAACCATATATTCCTTGCTTCCCAGAAACACATCCAATGGTCCTGATGTACGATTCTTTACTGTGCTGAATTCAGTTGCTGTTATTTTCTTGAGGATTTTTTATATTCATCAGGGACACTGGCCTGTAGTTTTCTTGTGGTGTCTTTGTCTGGCTTTGATATCAGAATCATATTGGCTTCATAAAATGAGTTTGGAAATGTTCCCTTCTCTTCAATGTTTTGGAAGAATTTAAGAATGTTTGCTGTTAATTCTCTTTAAATATTTGGTAGAATTCACTTGTATAGTCATCTGGTCCTGGACTTGTCTTTGTTGGGAGTTTTGATTACTTTTTTTAAAAGATTTTATTTATTTGACAGAGAGAGAGATCACAAATATGCAGAGAGGCAGGCAGAGAAAGAGAGGGAAGCAGGCTCCCTGCTGAGCAGAGTCCAATGCGGGACTCGATCCCAGGACCCTGAGATCACGATCTGAGCCGAAGGCAGAGGCTTAACCCTCTGAGCCACCCAGGCGCCCCAGTTTTTTTGATTACTTAATCCTCATCCTAGCTATAGGTCTATTTGAACTTTCTATTTCTTCATGACTCAATCTTCTTAGGTTGTGTATTTCTAGGAACTTACTCATTTGTTCTACACTATCCAGTTTGTTGGCATGTAATTGTTCAGAGTAGACTCATAATCTTTATTTCTGTGGCATCAGTTGTAATCTTTTTTCACTTATCATTGTATTTGAGTCTCCTTTTTTTCCCTACTCTAGCTAAAGGTTTACCAATTTCTTCTTTTCAAAAAACCAACTTAGTTTTATTGATCTTTTCTATTGTCTTTCTAGTCTGATTTACCTTTGTTATTTCCTCCTTTCTACTAATTTTGGGCATAGACTGTTCTTGTTTTTCTAGTTCCTCATGGTGTAAAGCTGTCTGAGATCCTTATTTTTTTGAAATGTAAACACTTTTTTAAAAAGATTTATTGATTTGACAGAGAGAAAGAGTGAGAGAGGTAATAAAAGCAAGAGAAGTGGGAGAGAGAGAAGCAGGCTTCTCGCTGAGCAGAGAGCCCGATGCAGGGCTTGATCCCAGCATGGGATCATGGCCTGAGCCCAAAACAGATGCTCAATAACTGAGCCTCCCAGGTACCCCTAAACATTCATTGTTATAAACTTTCTTCTTAGCATTGTTTTTCATGCACCCAAAAGTTCTGGAATCTTGTGCTCCCATTTTTGTTAGTCTCAAAATATTTTCTGATTTTCCTTTTGATTTCTTCTTTGACCTACTTGTTGTTCAGGAATGTTTTTTTCAATCTCCACATATTTGTGAATTTTCCAGATTTTCTCCTGTTACTGATTTCTAGTCACACCACTGTGGTCAAAAAAGACACCTGATATAATTTCATTCTTCTTTAAGACTTGTTTTGTGGCCTAACATTCGATCCGTCCTGAAGAATGCTCCATGAGTCCTTGAGAAGAATTTTATTGTGTTCCCATTACATGGAATTTTTTTTCAAGATTTTAAAGAGAGAACAAGCAAGGGGAGTGGAAGGCAGAGGGAGAGGGAGAATCAGGCTCCCCGCTGAGCAGGAAGCCTTATGTGGGACTTGATTCCAGAACCCTGGGATCATGACTTGAGCTGAAGACAGATACTTAATCATCTGAGCTAGCCAGGTGCCCCTTCATGGAATGTTCTGTATATGTCTGTTAGGTCCACTTGATCTAATGTGTAGTTCAGGTCCAGAGTTTAGTTAGAGATTTTCTATCTGGATGATCTATCAGTTGTTGAAAGTGGAGTACTGAAGTCCTCTACTATTATCGTTTTACTCTCTATTTCTCCCTTTAGATTTGCTAATAATTACTTCATATATTTAATTGCTCTGATATTGGGTGCATATATATTTACTATTATTTCCTCTTGATGAATTAACCCTTTTATCATTATATACTTTCTTTCTCTATTACATTTTTTATTTGAGTTCTATTTTGTCTGACATAAATAGAATTATCACTGTTCTTGTCTGGTTTCAATTTGCATGGAGTTCCTTTTTTTCCATCACTTTATTTTCAGTCTACATGTGTCCTTAGGCAAAGCGAGTCTCCTGTAGGCAGCATATAATTGGGTCTTTTTTATTTTAAATCAACTGAGCCACTCTTTCAAGAATTTGGTTCACTTATATTTAAAGTAATTATTGATAGATAAGGACTTACTAATGTCATTTGGACCACTGTTTTCTGGGAGTTTTATAGATCCTTTGCTCCTTCCTCTCTTGCTTTCTTCCTTTGTGATTTGATGATTTTCTATTGTGATATGCTTTGACTCCCCCTTCTCTGCATCTTTTTCTGTATTGTAAGTTTTTGCTTTTGGGTTACCATGAAACTTACACAAAACATTTTACAACAGCCTATTTAAAGCTTATAACAACTTTGCATACAAAAGCTCAACATTTTTTACTATCTCTCAATTTATATTTTTGGTGTCACAATTTACATCTTTTTATATTTCGTATCCATTAACAAAATACTGTAGCTAGTTATTTTCAATACTTTTGTCCTTTAACTTTTAAAGTTATAAGTGATTTGTACACTGCTATTACAATATTAGTGCATTCTGAATTTAATTATATATTTATCTTTACTGGTATGTTTTACATTTTCACATGATTTCATGTTACTAGTTAGTATCCTCTCCTTTCAACTTGAAGAACTCCCTTTAGCATTTCTTGTAAGGTAGGTTTGTTAGTGGTGAATACCTTCAGTTTTTGTTTGTCTAGAGATTTAATGATCTCTCCTTCATTTATGAAGGATAATTTTGCTGGGTAAAGTATTCTTGGTTTTTTTCCTTTTTGCTCTTTTAATGTATCCTCCCACTCTTTCCTGATTTGCAGAATTGCTGCTGAGAAATCTGCCAGTCTTCCAGGGTGATTCCCTTGAACCTGGGGCTGGGTTAATATGTGACAAATCTCTTTTGCTGCTCTCAAGATGTTCTCTTTGATTTTTGACAGTTTTATTATGTGTCTTAGCAAATTCTTCATTAGGCTGAAGCTGATTGGGGACCTTGAAGGTTCCTATACTTGTATGTCCATATCTTTCCCCAAGTCTGGGAAGTTTTCAGTCATTATTTCTTTAAATAACTTTTTGCTCCTTAATTTTCTTTCTAGGATTCCAATGAGCATTATTTTGCTTAATGTTGTTCTATACTCCCATAGGCTTTCTTCATTCTTTTTTTTTTCTCCTCTGATTGGATAATTTCAAATGGCCTATCTTCTAATTCACTGGGTTTTTTTTTCCTTTTACTTGATTGAGTGTGCCATTGAAGCTCTCTTTTGAATTTCTAAAAGTTCATTTTTTTTAAAAGATTTTATTTGACAGAGAGAAACACAGCTAGAGAGGGAACACAAGCAGAGGGACTGAGAGAGGGAGAAGCAGGCCTCCTGCCGAGTGGGAAGCCCGATGTGGGGCTCGATCCTGGGTCTCCAAGATCATGACCTGAGCCGAAAGCAGTTGCTCAACCAACTGAGCCACCCAGGCACTCCAAGTTCAGTCATTTTATTCCTCCACAAAACTTATTTGGTCTTTTTAGTGATTTATCTCTTTGTTGAACTTTCCATTTTGTGACTTTATTGTTTTCCTGATTTTTGCTATAATTTTTAAGTTCTTCTGTAACTCTCTGAGCTTTTTTAGAACAACTATTTTGAATTCTTTGTCTGGCAATTTGTGGATCTCCATTTCTTCAAGATCAGTAACTGAAAGCTTATTGTGTACTTGGTGTTGTCATGTTTTCCTGACTCATGGCAATCCATGTAGTCTTGTGGTATGTGTCTACACATTTGAAAAAAATCACTTCTTCCAGACTTTATAAATTGATTTTTGTTAAAAAGAACCCTCACCTGTGGGTCAGGACATGTTGAAGCATGTTGTGACTCTTGGTCTAGTGGTATGGGACTCCAAGTTGGGGGCACGTGCTATCTCTGGGCCTGGGGGAGGGGACGTATAGTGTGTTCTCAGCTCAAGCAGCTGTTTTCCACAATGACAATTGTACGATCCTTTGCAGTTAGACATACAAGGTGTCTGTAGTGGCTGCAATGGCTGTCAGGGATCTTAGTAGAACCTACACGTCAAGAGACAAAGGAGCTGATGGTGTGCACATGCTCAGCTGTGAGAAATGGCTACAGGTGCCTGTGTGGTGGCAGGGGCCGGCTGCAAGCATACAAGCAGTGGCAAGGACAAGGCCAATTTCAGAGGCCAGGGCCAACTGTAAACAAAGAAGCATTTGTAGGGTCCCAGGGTGTTTAGCAGGCCCTTGCATAAGTAAGTATAGGGGCTAGCCAAAGGTACATGCATGGCAACAGGGTCCAGTGAAAAGAATCAGGAGCATTAATATACACGTATACACCTGCAGCGGTTAACTACAAGCACATATGTTGGCATACGTCTGTGACAGGGCCAGGGCCAGCCCCAGGCACCCAAGTACTGTGAGGCTCTTAATATGCACTCACACTACTATAGGAGCTAGTCCCAGACACACACACAAACAGCAGTGAGGATTAGCAATAGGAGTTTAAGCAAGCAACATACATACAAGTGCACAATTACAGATGCTAGCCGCTAGTGCATGAGGTGATGCAGGCCTATGACAGGGGTTGGGACCATCTCCTGGCATTCAAGCTGTTGCTGTGCAATCATATGGCTGCAGAGGTTAGCTGTGGGCATGTCAACTGTGAGCAATGATCAGTGGAAAGTGGTGATGGAAGTGAGGCTGGCTGTTGAAGATTCTTAAGTGGACTTCTGAGCACTTCCAGAGCTATTTTCACTGTGGATAGCTGTCTAGCAGTTGTTCTTTGTGTGGGGATGCAGACGTGGGTCTCCTGCTCCACCATCTTGTTGATGTCACACTGTTGTTATGCATTTAAGTTCCACAAATGATTTCAACTCAAGACATGACAATTATTGTCTTACGTAATATTTATTCAGGTATAATTTGCTCATTTTATCTTTTCATATGGTCTTCATTCCCTCCCGCATTTTTGTTTCCATATAGCTTCATTTTGGTCCTGCCTGAAGAAATCCATTTAATATTTCTTTTACAGCAAGCCTGCTAGCAATAAACTCTTTGTCTTTATCTCCATTTTTGAAGCACAATTTTGCTACACATAGAGTTCTAGGCTCAGTTATTTTTCATAAGCAGTTGAAAAATGAAATTCCATTGCTTTCCGGTTTCGATTGTTTCAGTTGGCTATTATACTGTTGTTCTTCTCTTAACTACTCTTAAGATTTTCTAACTGACTTTATCTTTGCTTATCAGCTGTTATTCCACAATTCGCATGTGGTTTCCTACTTTTATTTTCCTATCTGGAGTT